>MU183641.1:26055-63606 GCA_016904865.1 Pissodes strobi | reverse complement strand
GGCACCCCACCACAAATTGTACTGTCTGCTTCTGTCTTCGCCAAAATACCGTAGTTAGATCTTGCATTGCTAGAAAAGAATATAGATATTTTGCATATTTAGTTGAAAATGATCAATTTGATCAGTGCAGAACGTTTACTCATATTTTTAATGACAGAATGGTGGCCTCTGGAGATAAGCAAACTAATGGTATTATTTCGATGAATATGTTCAGGATACTTTATGCTGCCCAAATCCCATTTGGGGCACATTTGTGTAGGAATTCCGATGCGTATGAGGCTTCTATAGAAGAATTTCATGAACGTATAATTTACAAACTTGTTCAGAATGGAAAAACAAACATTTCACATGTTTAACGTTTCAAAATCAATCCGCCATGACTCCATCAAACCTCGAGTACCACACCTCGTCACGTATGTAAGTTGTAGTAAGCCGTAGTTGAAAAATGATGATGTAATAGTGACGTCACGAAACTTCCCCTCACTTACCACAATTAAATTAATCCTGGTGAAATCAAAGTAGTATCCTGTAGTATGCCGTGGTTAATTGTAGTTAGCTCGCGAAAAAACGCTTCTTGTTACGATATCTGTCAGTTAGACAACTGAACTTCCAGGCTACTTGATATTTCGAACTATTTGAAAAATAAGTAGGAAATGACTAATATAAAAATCAAATCGAATCAAATATGGTAATATATCAGTGTTAGTAGTAAAAAAAATTCTATATATACCTCGGTTGAGAAGGCCATTATTAACCTCGCACATTATATCCTTCGGCGCTCCGCGCCTCAGGATATAAAAGTGCTCGGTAAATAATGGCTTACTTCTCAACCTAGGTATATAATATACTATTATATTTTAGTTACGTGTTCTGCTGCAATTATTGTAAAGTTCGAAAAAATAAAATGCTGTATATAGATTTATTTATAGATTTATTAATTTATTTATAAATTCACATGACCACCGCCGTTATCTAAACAATTTTGAAAGACTTCTCGGAGTTTATTAACCGCATTACCAGTAAAAAAAGGAAAGTTGTTATTTAAAATAAATATTTCATTCACAATTTTATTGCGTAAAATGTCTAAATTTTCAGTTCGATGGATTTAGCTGATACTTGATGGAAATTCATTGCAAACTTTTGAAAGGAAAACAACGAAGTTTTAAAAATTTCCACAATTTATTTTTATTAACCGTGACACGTGTTTCGGCACACGGTACCTTTCTCAAACGGACTAACTAAGATTGTGCTCAGAGTAAAATATCCTAAGTAGGTACAGAGGAGACCGACATATAATAAAAAAGGAAAAAGGGGTATAGAAATTCCAAGTAATATTGGGTACATAATATGGGTAGGTACTTATGCTATTAATATCGGTATTACTAATGAAGGAAGGCAGAGAGGAAAGACGACAATGTTTTTTAAGTTATTATGAATATAAATTCAACAGTGGGGAATTACTAGTTTCTAATTGTTCATTCAATAATAAACCTGACTTTTTCTTTTTGTTTATTTCCATGCTTTCCAAATAATTTAATTTTTTGGATTTGTTCTCTATATGTAATATTTTAAAATCTTTGGAAAATGTGTGTTTTTCGGAATTTAAATGTAAGGCATAATGTGAGTTTCTATTGCTTTTTTGGTAACTAGATGCATGTTCTTTAATTCTTGTTTTGAAAGATCTACCAGTTTGTCCTATGTATATTTTTGGGCAAGAACCACACTCTAGTAAAAATCAGAAGTATATTTGGAAAGCGTGGAAATAAACAAAAAGAAAAAGTCAGGTTTATTATTGAATGAACAATTAGAAACTAGTAATTCCCCACTGTTGAATTTATATTCATAATAACTTAAAAAACATTGTCGTCTTTCCTCTCTGCCTTCCTTCATTAGTAATACCGATATTAATAGCATAAGTACCTACCCATATTATGTACCCAATATTACTTGGAATTTCCATACCCCTTTTTTATTTTTTATTATATGTCGGTCTCCTCTGTTCCTACTTAGGATATTTTACTCTTAGCACAATCTTAGTTAGTCCGTTTGAGAAAGGCACCGTGTGCCGAAACACGTGTCACGGTTAATAAAAATAAATTGTGGAAATTTTTAAAACTTCGTTGTTTTCCTTTCAAAAGTTTGCAATGAATTTCCATCAAGTATCAGCTAAATCCATCGAACTGAAAATTTAGACATTTTACGCAATAAAATTGTGAATGAAATATTTATTTTAAATAACAACTTTCCTTTTTTTACTGGTAATGCGGTTAATAAACTCCGAGAAGTCTTTCAAAATTGTTTAGATAACGGCGGTGGTCATGTGAATTTATAAATAAATTAATAAATCTATAAATAAATCTATATACAGCATTTTATTTTTTCGAACTTTACAATAATTGCAGCAGAACACGTAAGTAAAATATAAAAGTATTTGACAGAAGTCAATTTTTGTTTGGTTTCCAAGACGAACCATGGCTAACGCGACTTAACTTTGCCAAACTTTGGGTTGTATCCATGGCTAACTGCACTAATTCGAAATGTTTCGAATGGCTTATAAGAACAAATTTTAAATTCAAATAACTTGTTTATCCGAACATAGATAAGTTATATATATTTGAAAAGAGGAAGATTAGCAGAATTTAATTTTTCAATCATATACAGGGTGTTCCATTTAAAATAACGAAGTTGATAGTGATTTGTTAATTTTCCGATCATCATTTGTTTTTCTTTCTTAAACCATGAAAATCTTCATGAAAAATCCTGCAAGTTTCATACAAACTATTTTTTTCTATCTATAAAAATAAAGATTTTAAAGGGGTGCGCAATTATACGGGAAAACCCTGTACATACCTATATTTAAAACAAAAAAATTATATCTATTTTTTTTCTTTCAGCGAGAATGATAAAAGTTAACTAAAACCGTTGATGAATCCAATCAACGATAAAACTGAAAATAAAATGCGATACAATATCAAAACTCCAATCCTGTCTATTTAAAACTTAATATTTCTTATCCCGGCCCTATGTTTTAACCCGAAATGGCGTCGGTGACGTCAGATTTTTAATTTCACTTAGATCAAAGGCGCCGACGAGAGTCGGTTAGCTGCTTGTTTGGTAAGCTGTGGCACAGACCTTACCTATAATTTTCACAAATACCTAATTAGCCATACCTTTCCTACAACCTCCACTGAAAAGTCAGTTTTCTCGAGGTATATACTTGTCCATATCACTAGTGATACTGAGTATAAACCTATAGGTTCTAAAGAAAAATTTTAAATAAGAAATACAAGGTGCCTTTTTAGACAACTTCATATTCCTTGACAACGCTTATGTGTTTTTGTTTTTTTTTTTACTTTACGTTGGTATATGTTAAGCTTCTTTTCTAGTATACATTAAAGACTTAATTTATATTTTTAAGTGTTTGTTGATATTTTTGAAATTGTTTAAGCTTTATTTAGTAAACAACTCTTAGGCATAATTATGGATTTACAGACTTATTTGTTGTTCGCTGAATAATTGATATTTTCATTAAGCAGATAAATGCTACATTGCGACCCAAAGATAAGGGCCAACCATCACAAAATTTCAGATACATAGTTTATTTTCTTCACGTACCGTTAATCAAACATTTTTTAAAGATTTCTTTCCTAGATTTTGGGCATACTTTGGGTTAATTTTTGTTGGTTGCACCCCCGAAGCGAGCGAAGCGTAATACATGAAGTATAAACGCCATATTAACAAGAATGCAAAAAATTTGCATTTGACAATTTCGTCCGCAGTTTGGATATACCTACAATTTTCATACAGTGCACAGTATTAGAATTAAGAGCGGCATAGGAAAAAAATGACGCGGCGTTAGATATCCATTTGAAAATGTGGCTCCTATCATGCCATTAAACAGCATACTATTACCTGTATATGAGGCTTCTGTAGCATAAGAAACATCTCCTGACAGTCAGCACTTCTATGTCCTTTTTCCAGGAACATATCTAATACGTCCCAAAATACGTCCATAGCAACAGACAGCACCGGTACGGGAAAAGGCCTAAAAAGAGTGAACCTACAATACTACTATTTCACTGATTGCATATAACAAGAAAACAAAGATAACAAGTAGCTGTTATGGAAATTTATCAAACATATAAATAGCTGGATCGAAGAGTAATAGAAATAAAATCTAAGGTTTTGTTTTCATTATTTATGTATTAATTCTATTATAGCAATACTCAACACTAAAGTAGCTTGTTAAAAGGATAGGTAGAATGTTAATTCAGTGTTTGAATAGTTATTTCAGTATTTCATATATCTTAAGCTTTCACAACGAAAACGTAAATTGATAAACATAAAAAACAGTAAAACTATTGGATAAAAAGAAGAGTAACATTACTTTTTAAAAGCAAACCTTTTTGTGTCAAAGTTGCTTCTTATTTTGTTGTGGATCTGCACCAAGGCGTTGAGTTCCTTCGATTGCAGTAACTGGTTGAGAAATGTCAGTTCTTCTTTCGTGCTGGGAAGATCTGCTGTTTTCTGAAGATTTTGATAGAGATCAGTCAAAGCTAGAAAGAAAAACAGAAAATATTGCAATTTACAATAGTGACCGATTAGATACTACCCAAACTATCAATAAGACAGTTAATATCATAATTTTCTCCATGCATACAAGCCAAGAACAACTAGTTCCTTCTGAGAGACCTAGATGGAATCCTTAAGTAATGTCTGACCCTTGATCTTTTTACTGGAATTAAACTTTTGAGAGGTGTGCATAATTAGTTTAGTACATTATTATTTCCCTTATGGCAAGCTATATCATGTTTAGAGAAATTTTGTTGTCGGATCCATTACTTGTCTCTTTAAATATGTGAAATATTTTTCTTGCTAATTCTACGATCGCCAAGTTATTTTCATTCCGTATGATGTTACTGACGCCATTTTTGGTCGTAATTGGTTAGTGCACACAGTTCCGCGGAAGTGACGGCAAGTTAGGATAGAACCGATCTGCAGACTAGGTTCATCCTATCTAACTCGGTCAGACCAATCACCGTTTTCTCGCGGTATATAGTTGTCCATATCACTAATGATACTGAGTATAAACCTACAGGTTCAAAAGAAAGCTTTTAAATAATAATAGGACATTGGATTTTTAGACTTCTGTCAGCTGGTGTGTTATTGGTTCGCAAATCCTGCGAACATCTGCATGAAAATATCTATAAAACAAGGAGATCTCGGCCACATGTCTGCGGTGTTTCAGACTATCCAGATACCGGGTCAACTCCGGGTCGCCAACGAGGCGCACAGCTCTCTTCTGCACAGCTGCTGCAGTGCATACACTTTTTTTTGTTGCGAAATACCGCACCAAGCTTCTATGAGGCTGATTTTGCGATGTTAGCAACGTGGTCATGCCAGGACATATTGCTGTTGACCTAGACACCCAGTAATCCGATTGACTAGGATGAAGGAATGGTCGATCCTGCCATAATGATGTCAGGGCCCGCCGTATTGGCTTTCTTGGTAAACCCCCTCCAGATACTGATTAATTGTTGTAATCTGCTCCTGTCTGCGGTGATCGGTCACTGGTAAATGGTTTTCCGATCTAAATTGGGAGACAAACTGTCATCTGCAAAACTGTAAACAGAATTATTGGTTACGGTCAGCAGGTCACTAATATAAATGAGGAACAGAGTTGGTGAAAGTATTGCCCCCTGAGGCACGACCACGTTAATGGTTAAGATGTATCCATCAACTGCAACGTGCAGAGATCGGTTCTTAAGGAAACTGGCAAGGCAGCGGCAGAGGAGCCCAGCAGTCCGAAGGATGGCAGTTTGTTGAGCAATCCGCAACTCTGTCGAATGACTTCGAAATATCAATAGGCAATATATCTCTTGTCGATCTCCTTTTGCGAAAGCCGTATTGGTTATCGCTAATTAATCTGTTGGCCTCAAGGTACTTGAGTAGTTGCTGATTTACTACACGTTCAATGACTCTGGAGATTATTGGAAGCAAGGCAATTGGGCGATAGTTTGAGGGCGTGGTTTTCTTGCCTTTTTGAACAGGTTGCACTCGAGCGACTTTCCAAGAAGATGAGTAAATCCCTTTTCGGTAAGACAGAGAAAAAAAGAGTCTTGAAAAATGAGTGTCAGTTCGTTGGCGCAGTTCTTTAACACGATGGCAAGTATTCCGTCGGGTGCTGATGCCTTTTGCGTATCTAGTTCTTTGAGGATTTTACGCATATCACGGTGATGAAACATAACTTCTGCCATGGTAGTGTTGATGTTCGACATAGTGGGGAGAACCTTGCCTTGGGTGAGGTTTTTTGGCCAGCATATTTGCTTTTTCCTTGGCTGAAGTCGCCGTGATGCCGCGTTCGTCTGTCAAAGGGAGAGACGTCCAGAAATTCCTGGAGCCACTGGTGCATTGCAAAAGTTTATTCCTGATCCTTTGATTGTGTTTGTCATTAGTTTCGTCAATCACACGTTTGTATACGTTTCTCCCTACGGCAAAATAATTGCGAATTTCAGCGGTTTGATTTTGTCAGTACTGGTAAGTTTGCTGTTTCCTACCTACAGGTCTTTCGCATCTTCTATCGAACCTGGACTTTCCTTTTGACGGTAACTTGATAGACTTTGGGATGTAGACTTCCATTCCTGAGTCCTGAGGAGTAATCTCTTCACAGCAGACTGGCGGGCCGTCATGCGTCAGTGCCAAAGCAGATGTCGAGCCAAGGAGCGGATATTTCTGTAGGAGTGGTCGGAGGTACCTAATGGCGGACCAACTGTAATTGTTTACTGGTCAGGATTTGTGGTTAGAAAAATATCCAGGAGGGCGGAAAAATCGCCCCTCTCTGAGATCCGAGTTGGTTCGTCTACAAGTCGAGTAAGTCGGCAGCTGATGGCAAATGCTTCAGCTTCCCTACCTTCGTTGTCGGTCTTGTTGTTTGTTTCTGAATTAAGGTGACCGACCTGTATTGAATCAAAAGTGGTAGCTAGTGTTGTAAAAAAGCTTTTGTAGGCTCTATCGGTCGGAGGGCGATAGAGAGAGCAGTTAATCCCTTGGCGGTGAACTCGAGTCCCATGACGTAAAGGGTGTTCCGTTTCAGCGTTTCGTCGCGGTGACACGAAAGGTCGCTTCGGGCAAAAAGGCATATTCCGAACTTATGTCTAAATCGGGAGTGTAGGTCGCAGTAAGTACATGCAAATATAAACAGAAACCCTTAATTAGTTTCATACAATACTTATATGGTGTATCAATAAAATAGATTCAAGCCATTGCCATTTTACAACACAGTACATAAGTATTGTAACATCATTTTCCATATAACAGCACACAAGAAATATGCACTTACTTCATTACATCCGAAAATTGAGTATGAGTAATGAAATTTTCTTACGTTACTTTAATGGACATACATCGAAAAATTTATCAAACAACTATTAAAATAAAAAAAAAACGTGTTTCCAGAATAGGTTACAACGATCTGTTAATAAATCCTAGGAATCTTGGCGAACTGTCAATGACCTGCGAGGAATAGTAAAGCACCTACTCCTAGCAGCATGAATTCATATTATCTCAATTCAATCCATTGTAGTGTTGCTGGCAAACTAGCAGAGAATATACAAGGGAAGGGTTCAGGAGATGATTGGGTCACGTGTCGGTGTCTGACACATTTTCCTTTGTTCCCTCTACTCCTGCTGAAATTGAGAACTCACTTGGCCAAATAAAGAATAAAATCGGATCTGGTTGAGATATACTGTCAATAAGAATATTTTAGGCATTACCCTCTAAACCCTTTCACATTTTTTTCTAATGCATTTAACAAGTCTTTCTTCGTGAGAAAATTTCTACCTTTCCTTAAGAAGGTCATTGTGGTCCCACTCTTCAATTGCTTTATTGCCAATATTGGCAATATAGTGGAGAAACATATTAAGTTGAGGATGGCCTCTTTTCTGAATGGACGCAATCTAGTGACTGCCCAGCAATTTGGATTCCAAGCTTCGAAGGGTATGGGCGTTGCCTTTTACACGTTCCTTGACCATCTGACGTGTCCACCTGAACGCATGAAATGCTGAATCTATCGAAAGCGTTTGATTGTGTTGACCACCGAACACTGCTAAGTTAGAGGTGTGTGGTTTTAGAGGAACAGCTTTGTAGTTGTCTCAGTCTTATCTTTTGGACTGATTTCAGACAGTTGCGTTTAATAACAAATACTTTATTGAACAAAACCTAAATACAGCTGTTTCGCAGGGATCTGCTTTGGGCACATTAACCTTTTTGATTTATGTGAATAACCTACCTCATTTGTCAATAGCAGGAAAATTAGTTAATTTTCCTGCTATTGACAGCAAAGACAGTTGTCTCTGCTGACGATACTACCATCATCTGACATGACACAGACGTTGAAAGACTAAAATTTAATATTAATGTTGATTTGATAACAAATAAAACAATAGTGTGATGCAAATTTGTTATCTTTTAATATGACTGACTAATGTTTAAAAGTTTACGTGGATATATGCAGAAACATCTATTTGGACGATAAGTGTCTCTATGCATGGTTCAAGTGAATTATTGGGGTTAACAACTGTTCATTTAAGTTTGAACGATATATTTAAGTTATGTAAGAATATTTCCTTTGGCTGCTATGCGTTAAAGGTTATATCTAAAAACTCCATATCAAGAAATTCATAATTTGCATTAATAAAACCATACTTCCGTTATGGAATTTCCTTTTGGGGCTCTTATCCACAGCATTTGTTTAAATTGGTATTCATTTTGCAAAAGAGATATATTGTGGGGACCAATGAAGCTGAGACCGGTCCTAAAATAACAGAAAAGAAAGCCTACATTTTCCTCTTAGGCTTTGCGCCTGAAGTTGAGTCAAATGCTGGGCTTGTTTTCCTTAAAAACAACTTAGAGGCTGGCTGTGATAAGATGAAGACAAGAGATCACCATAAATCTTCATTTAAACTGGAAGTACCATATGAAAAGAAAACCTGTACCTAAATGCAGGTCTGTGGCCAAAGGGTACCATCGTTAACCATTTTTTGAACATTCAGCGCCGATATCAGAATGGAAACACTCAGAATCGGGTACCAACCAAAATTGATTTAAAATATATTTCTAAAATCTAGCCCTGTACATAATATTACAAATTTTAAACAATGTTTGTCTATTTTACATCTAAATGTTCAATATTTAAATCATAAATGTAATCTCGCCTATCATTATCTCGGGAGATTTTAATGTTTCTTTTTTAACCGGAGACCAAAAAGCTTTAGATGTTAAAAACTTATTTATTACTGCTGATATCTATGACATTGTAACTTTTAGTACACGTGGAAGTTCATGTTTGGATAATATATTTACCAACATGCAACAAGTCTATTACTTCTTGCAAAAAAATAAGTACAATTTTTATCTGATCATGATGGTATTCTGGTTAGGTATGATATGCTTACTGATAAAAAGAGTAAAACTAGAATAAATTACAGGCCGATTACTGAGTATGGACTATTTTGTTTACACAATACAATTGAATTTGAAATCTGGGATTTTATCTGGGACCCCTCACTTGACACAGAAAATAAATTTCAAATCGACTGAAATTAATAAGCGCACATTTTGGACAAAACAATCTCTTCTTTCAAAATCAGTTTGGTTTTAGAAACAAAATGAGCACTACCCTAGCCATTGACTGTCTTCTGAGACGTCTTTTGGGGGGTTTTGAGGAGTGACTTGATACCTACGCCTCATGTCTGGACTTGACCAAAGCCTTTGCCTGCGTTTCACATAATATCCTTCTTTCCAAACTACCCTACTATGTGTCACATCCCGTTTTGGTCATTAATTAGAAGTAAGTTTTTGGTACTCCCCGGTACTATTCAGGATCTCGTCCGAAGTACGAGATCTAATTCCGACATTAGATTCGATTTTATTTCTGTCCCGCGTGACCTAGGGAATCTGTTTGATTGGAGCGTCTAGGTACGCAGCAGTAAAATTTCTTGCGCGCGGACTTCATCTGTCTAGGCGCGAACGGGACGTCTTGTTCAGCTTTGAAGGTACGGTCCCTTTTCCAGAGGCGTGTTCAGTCGTTAAGTCGATTTTAAAATTTGTTTTACGCCGAGTTATTTGCGGTGGATTTGGATTGTGGATTTAGTGTTTCCCGTATTAGCCGTTGCGATCTGTTTTCGATTAAGATGAGTGCTGTAAATACGGGAAAATCTCGCCGAAGCGGGGATTTTTGAAACGGTTTTTTTTTCTGGTGAAGGCAGCCATTTTAGAACTAGGCGGTTTTTTTATGTGCCTTGTAGTTTCGCCCTCCGTTTAAGAGAGATAAGTTTCTTTATTGATTAAAGATTGTTTTGCGTTCTTGTATCTTTAGTATGGGCATGGTTGTATTATGTCACTTTTCATTCATTTCGGATCCGATTTACTAAGTTAAATTATTCGGTGTGACGTCATCCTAATTACAAATTTGATTAGAGTTGATAGGTCTTTTTACTACTCAGGTGGCCTAGTTTATTATTTAATGATTATTAAATTAGCCATTTTTATACATTTCGGACTCGATTTAATTGGCCAGATTATTCGGTGTAACGTCAAACTGATTCGAGAGTAATTTAAGTTTTTGGGCTTCTATATTTGAATAAAATAGTGGTTGTTATTTCTTCTTGGGATTTTACGACGAAATGTAATGTAGGTTTTCGGCAATTTTAGTAGTTCGATTTACTTGACCAATTCGAAGCGATTTAGATACGGGCACAGCACATATAACAACCAGCAATATCACATCTTCTTTTTTCGCATCTGCGCAAGTCCGCGCGCAAGATATTCCTTGGTAAGAAATCCGTCAAACTGCCGCCAGCGGCGTCGTGTTTTTACGACTGGTTTAGTTTATTACTATTGGAGTTAAATCAAAACCATAGGCGTGTATTTGTCAAGTAATTGACATTGTGAAAGACGAACGTTGTTTATGACATTATGTAATGCAAAAAGCCATGGTGTTTAAGCAATAAGAACTTGTACAAACCAGAGATATTCTTCCAAGAATAATTTCTTTAGGTTTCCTGCTCATACAACAAGGTATACATAACCCATTGATATTTGAAATTTTATATTACGGCTCTGTTAAAGGAAAATCATACTTATATTTCAAATCCAGCCCTGACTTTTCCTACCCAACTGACATTAGCAACGTCAAATTTAATTTTTCGCCTGACAGGTCGAGTAATATTGCTGGTTGTTATATGTGCCGTGATACGGGTGTACAATTTAACCACTGATTTCGATTTCGCTTTATCAAGGGCAACTATTTTCTACAGCTATTAGTTGTGATTAATGATAAGACCGCTAATTTCATGGAATTTATTATATTACCGGAGCTAGAATCAATGCCATGGGGACCTTTGGTTTTTATCTTTAATTTTATTTATTCGTGCAGTCAACTTCTAGGGATTCGTGTGGGTTGTTGATTTTAAGTATTGATTAGACACTAAACCGGGAAATTCAGTTGTCAGGAGTTAGTTAATGCAGTTTCGTTTATTATTAGATACCGTACTAAGGGAGGCCCTCAGATCATGTCGTATAATTTAGAGTACATATTTTGGGATATTTTCGTTCATAGTCGTTTACTTTATTGAACTTTGTTCTAGTTTTATTAAATTAAAGGTAGAGGCACGCTATCTTTTTTTGATATTAATATTGGAAAGTCGGTCGGATTATCTATTTGCCAAACTCGTTTAGTGCGATGTTTTTATTCAAGTATATTTTGCTGCTTTTGTTTCGCTATGTGGACCGTACTTGAAGTTTTCTCTTGAATTATCGAAATTGGGTAAGTTATGCTTTTTACTTGATAATAATATTGCAGGGTCACTCAGACCATTTATTTGGCTAATTCATTCAGTATGATTTTACATTAAAGTTCATTTTAGTGCTTTTTGTTAATTATTTAGATCATATTAGAGCTCTTCTATCAGTATGGTGTGAATTTTATCCATACCAGACTATGAACGATTCATTTCATTGCATTTATTTATCTTTTATTTCGTACTATTGCTGTTAGTTACTGCTTTCAACGATTATGTACGTTTATTTTTGCGGTGCCGAACTCGGTCTGAGTTATTGGACTGTTTATTTCCTGTTTCTAAAAGGCTGTACTATTATTTTTAACTGATGGGTCGGCTTCCCTTGGGCGAACTTTTGGTTCATTTATGAAATTTGATTTAAAATAAAACGGGTAACATCCTTACTAGGGAATGCTTCCATTCCTAGGGTCGTTCCCCCGGGGCAGGAGTTTAGCAGTCCTTTTACTAGGTGAGAACTTGTTGGTTCCCCTACCTGTCTGGACGGCTGTAGATTTGGCCTAGCGGAGCTTGCTTGCCTAGTGCGACCAGACCGTCCATTGGACCGGCGAGACGTGTTGGACGTCGGAGGGTTTTCCACCCAGCCTGGTTCCGGAACAAGCCGTCCGTGGTCAGCTGACGGTGAAACCTCTAAGCAAGCTAAGTGGTAAATTATTTTAGTGTTTAATGTCTGTTATGAAATAATTGTCTCTTTGTGAGTAGGAAACATAACACTGGTTGTATTTGCGCTTTTTATCTCTGCGGTTTACGTGACAACCAAACTCAATTTAAGTTTTTTTTCCTCTTCCTTCAGGAGCACTGAAACACTGATGCTGAAACATTAATTCCAGTATCTACCCTGAACAACTAAGAGTTTTGGTCAACCTCAGATAAATAATCTTATTTATTATAAAGATATAATTTTATTGTTAATTGTTTAGTTTTGAATTGCCTACAATAGGGAACTTGAATATTTTTTTTATTTCTTTAATATATTTGCCGGCCTATAGAGACAACACACATTAAATATCAGCCCTTAAATCGCAATATTTAATTTGCAATAAACAATTAAAGTTGTGACCGCAAGCTATTCATTTTAAATGACACGTGACGTCACGTCGCTCGTTCGATCGGAAGGCAGACATTGACATGTTATCTTAAAATGTCAGTGAAGGCAGTACGACAGCCATAAGTATTAAAAATATTTACGTTTATTAGTGACTAATATTACTGCTTGTCGTTGAATTGCGAGGGTGATTGTTAGAATTCGTGTTGATTTGTACTTTAATATGCGCTTTAATTTTATTAATAATAATGGAAGCAACAAAAACTTTTTTTTTATAAACCTACCTGTTAGATTTAATACATCGCGAACTTCAGCAAGAGAAAAACTTTCGGCGTTTTTTATGTAAGACGCCACCATAAACATATCCACGATAGTGGTAAATTATCAGACTGTCCTTTAAGAAAACCGGCGTCAGTCATTTTGTAAGTTTAAGAAAATTCTGCTAAGACGTTTCCTGCTCTGCCGTCTGGCAGGCGCGACGACAAACGGGCTACTTGACGTCACAACCGGTCCCAGCCAAGGACGGCGCGTTACAAGAATAATTTGAATTATGCAGTTTTTAATTGCTTATATTTACTATACAAAAATAAAAAATTAGTTTTTTTTGGGAACTGTGGTACTTTTAATAGTATTAAGTTATGCTTGTGAGTAATATTTTTCAAATTTAATTTTTATGCAAGTTCCCCATTGTCGGAGTGGTATCTCATTTTGTGGATGTAAATTTTCGAATGGCTAATTGCGATTATCAGTCTTTCTTAATCTTATTCAGGGCTATTCTTGCCCCTTTTTGTTTTCTTTATCAAATAAAGAATCTAGTATTGTTTCTGCGGCGTTTAATTTGGTTCCACAATCTACTATTCGCAATTTTGTTGGTGATAATTTTTTACCTTTTGCGATTCTTACCGGCTTGCCCTTAAGGAACCGAGGTCTTCAGCACCACGAATAACGCGGGGATCTCCAGTTTGGTCCGTAACGAACTCGGTGGCACCCAAAGAACCTCTCTCCGGAGCAGCGGGCAAATTGCGCGCTCACTTTACAACTTGCTACAAGACCTTGCCGGGTGTTATTTGCAACATAGGATATCTGGTCGAATTCGGTAAGTGTATATTAATACTAATCTTGGTGGAACTCGTCATAGCTCCAGGAGCATTGAACATCTTTTAAACTTCACTCTCTTAGAAAAAATAAATAAAATAATATTTTTATTACACAGAAAGCGCGTCGCATATGGTTTTCAGGCAGAGAGTATTCAATTAATAACCTCATACCTGTCGGGCCGCACACAGTCAGTCCATTTTAATGGTATTATTTCGACCCCACGCATGGTGAGATATGGAGTTCTCCAAGGATCGGTTCCAGGGCCTATCCTATTTCTTATTTTTATGAATGACCTTGCCTCCCTACAGGGAATAGAGGGGCTGATTCTTTTTGCAGATGACACCACTATTTTTACAGTCTACCACCCATCCTAAATAGATGTTTCTGGAATTAAACAGGCTACTGTGACCATCGAAAACTGGTTTCTTGCAAATAAACTGTGTCTGAATGGGGAAAAGACATAGTCCATAAATTTCAGCCTGAGGAGGAGCAAAGTATACCACCGTTTGCTGGAGTACTGCTCTGATGAGGTAAAATTTTTGGGTGTCTTCTTGAGCTCAAGAATGGCATGGAAGGGTCATATTCAGCAGCTTTGTGGCAGGCTCTCTAAGTCAGTGTACCTGATATGAAATCTTTCAGGATGTGTTTCCAAAAAGAGTGTGCTAGCAGCGTATCATGGCTACTTCAGCTCGGTCATGGACTATGCGATTCTCGAATGGGGTCATTCCCCTCATGCCGTCAAAGTCTTTAAATTACAAAGAAGCTGCATAAGGCTAATGGCTGGGTTGGGCTGCCGAGAGGACTGTCGTCAGGCCTTCGTGGATCTGCAGATATTAACGCCCACAATGCTTATGTCTTACAATGCCTTATGTATGTTAGGCAGAACTTGCCACTATTTCAAGCACACCAAGAGGTTCAAGGCTATCCCACCAGAAACAAAGTAAATTTAGTTTTAAGTCTGTTTCGCCTCACAAAGTCCAGAAATGGCACCAGTTTCTATGGACTAAAATTTTTCAATTCCCTACCACAGCAGCATTATAAGATCCTTTACACAAATAGTGCACTATATAAAAATCGGCCTTTCCCATTGGTCGATCCGCATGGCCCTCCGCTCGCTTCGCTCGCTACGGGGGCTCAGGAAAAGGAAACTAACCAGGTGCTAACCCAATCTAACCCAAGACATACCCAAAATCAAGAAAAAAACTGTTTAGAAACATAATCTTTTAAAAAATATAAAAAAGCAACGGGGTTCGAACCCGCGTTTTCCAGGTGAGACCCAACGACCTAAACCTCTACACCACAAGAGCTCTTGACAGAAATCGATTGCATTACGCACACATATCGTAATACTAATAAGTACACTATTTGTGTAAAGGATCTTTAAATGCACCACAGCATATTAGACTATTAAATGACAAAGAGCTTAAAAAAGTTTTTTATGACTTTGAGGAGTATTTTCAGAGCTGTTCTAATCTAGCGTCTTTTTAGTGTGTTTTTTTATACTGTGTAAGTAAATCTTAAATTTAATGTTCAGTTTGTGTATTTTAAAATTTTAGAACTATGTTAATACTGCTTTTGTTGATTTTATGATTGTGTATCCAATCCTTTTTTTGACGTGTAAAAGTGTATGGAGTTTGCAAATAAATATTCTATTCTATTCTATTCGTAAAACATGCAATTGTAACCTTATGTTGTGTCTATATTTTAGAAACGGTCTGTTCAGTGTATAATAAATATAATTAGTTTTAACCTCACCTTACAATTCACGTCAAACTGGTCTTCTCGCCTTGCCAATCCGTAGGAAGCAACTGGTTAAGAGTTGTTTAATTTATGGAGGCAAAAAAATGTTTAACCATCTTCATCTGGACTTAAGTAGACTACGATGTGAAAAAAAATTTGGAAGGCAGACAAGGTTTTTGATTGAGAGCATATTATACTCTTCGGGTACTTCCGTTGTTGATGCCAAACGATAGATCATGAAAACGCAATACAGGAAAGTGTAAACCGTTTTGCTCTAAGCTAAGCCGTCTAGATTCTACAGCCTGTCAAAGTTGCAAAAAAAATTAAATTTTCAACCGTCAATAGTTAGAGATAGACGTAGACGAAGAATAAACTAATTTGCTGTTTATTATCATTTGAAACCTTTTATCACGTGGCACCGCCTGCGTGTTGTTTCTTTTCCTTATATTTATACAATATAATATAACAAACTAAACATTGCATTATTTGTGTTTATATTTGTTTAAAATCCAATCTAATTCTATTTACTGCCCTATTATGAGAGAGACTCCAAACATGGGGTGGTTTGTGGTTTATATAAAATGTTCTGTAAATATACAAGTTTAATTACTCTACGTATAATAAGCAGCAACTACATACAAAACACAAAATCAAAGCCCATATGCGTACCTGGATCTATTCTCTTCTTCTCATTCTCCACGACCTCAGACGTCATTTTGTCCCTGTGAACAAGAAAATCGTACTGTTATACATATAAATACAAAGTATCTTTACATCGGTCTTTACTAATTTAAATAACGGCTGGTTTGAATTGTATTGTATTAAAATAGGCAAGTACAGTTATCACTAGCTTAGCCTGGTGGGGATGTTATTGGTATGGCAGAGCCAAGGCATGTGACTAACCTAACCGCAACCACTCCAACAAGGGTACTTCACGTCTCAAATCTTAACATTACAGTTAGTGAAGAAATTGGTAAGCGACATTTAAGCACAGTTGGTAACAAAATTGTATTTAAAAGAAAATCAAATGCCAGGTTAAACCCTTTCAAACTTATTGTGCCTAGTAAGTACATTGATCTAGTATTAAAACCATAAAATTGGCCACATGATGTTTACTTAAAAAAGTTCAGGTTTAACAGTTCAAGGCAGCATGCATATCAGTCAGAAAAATTTTCAGAGGGGATGAAACAACCCAAGATAACAGTCCTCAAGAAGCTCACATTAGGATAATCCACATTAAAACACAAAGTGCCAGAACAAAAAGCTAGAACTTGACCACATTCTAAACAAGTACCAATATGCCCTTGTTTCAATATCTGAACACTGGTTAAGAAGTGAAGAAAATTAAGTAAATTCCTTAGATGGTTACCAGAAGACTAGCATATACCACCGGAAAGAGTACTAAGGAGGCGGTACAGCAATATTTACTGAAGCTCTTACAGTGACAAATGTCTCTATAAACATAGAGCCATGCAGGCAAAAGTTCGATCACTGTGTTTCATTCTTCCATAAAGGTGAAGTAAAAACTTCTCTAGTATTTTTATATTGGTCTCCATCTCCTGAAAAAGGCATATTTCTGACAAAAGTGGAAGGTATTTTAGATACATTATGTAAATGTTTTAAAAATATAATTTGTATAGGTGATTTTAGTATTGATGTAGTCAGTAATAAAACATCAAATACAGTAAATAAGCTTCTTGACCGATATTCCATATTTAATTTTAAGTAGCTGAATGAGGAGCCTGCCAGATATCACTAATGGAAAATTGTTTTGTAAACTTTGATAAACAAGCCGAAACAAAGTAATATATTTTGATTTTTCTGACCAATTGGGCCTAAAAGTAACATTAAATTCTTCATTAAATACAAAACAAAAGCTAATTTACTTACTGAAATCGCGATACTTGTATGATTTTCTTCTGTAATTTAATATGAGCCGAAACCTAGATAGACGTCATAAATCCCACTAAGACTCAATTGAGTATTATTTTATGAAAACTTAGAATTTTATTTTAATTTTACTTTTTAAGAAAAAGTTGCAAGTATTAAAAAATAAATCACATGTATACAATGCTTAGATAGAGACATTGTCTAGGGAACTAGAAATTTTATATTGGTTAAATGCTAAAGTTAGAAGTTTAAATAATAAATAAAACATAGTAAAATCTGAATACGAAAGGGTCATGCAAAGTGAAAGGACAAAGCGGACTGAAGAAACAGTGGCTTCCTCAGGAATCTACTGGCAATAAACGCTCTTCTCATGAAGTTTGAATGGAACATGATAGTAAAAAAAACACTGATCCATGGTAGTTATGCAATTTATTTAATAGGCTTTTCATTGACAGCTCTCAAATTTTGCAGTATGATCAAAATTCTAGCAATACTGTCATCACATACGTGAATACAATTGATTTAATTCAATATTTTTGAACCCCCTGGATGAATTTGAAACATTCCACATTCAAAGACTAGCTGAATCAGATACCTTTTTTTATGGCAGTGGCACACACACTAAAAGGAGATCTTATGGCGCTCGACGAGCGGTGTGTGTGCGAAGATGTTGATTGATACGGTTCTTGAATAGTTGTAGGTTGTAATTAGGGGGAAACAGATGTCCTGGGAGTTAGTCCCACAGTGATGCAGTGCGACAGACAAAGGAGTTCCTGTAAAGCGATGGTCTAGGTGTTTCCAGTTATACGACGAACTGGTGCACTCTTGCCGTCTGTCGTGACAAGCGTTGCCAGGGGCGGGATGAGGCGGGCCAAATCCTGGGAACATCTGCCGTGAAAGTATCTGTAAAACAGTACAGATGACAGTACCCTTGTCTCCCACTTTAGATCAGAAAAACCCTTACCAGCGACTGAGACTCATCACCGCAGACAGGAGCAGATTACAGCAATTAATCAAAACCTGGAGAAAGTTCAAACTTGGGGCGACCGAAATTTGGTCCAGTTCAATGCAGCAAAGACCCAAGCAGCCACGTTTACCAAGAGGGCCAATACAGCGGGCCCTGACATCATTATGGCAGGGTCGACCATTCCTTCATTCTCGTCAATCGGACTGCTGGGTATCTCGGTCAACAGCAATATGTCCTGGCATGACCACGTTGCTAACATCGCAAAATCAGAAGCTTAGAATATTGCTCACATATCTGGGGTGCCGCACCAAAGCACACCCTAAAGCTGCTGGATTCCATTCAGAAGAGAGCTGTGCGTCTCGTCGGCGACCCGGAGTTGACCCGGAATCTAGATAGTCTGGAACATCGCAGACATGTAGCCGAGATATCTGTTTTACAGATACTTTCACGGCAGATGTTCCCAGGATTTGGTCCGCCTCATCCCGCCCCTGGCAGCTCCTGTCAGACAGTCACGACAGACGGCAAGAGCGCACCAGTTCGTCGTACAACTGGAAACACCTAGAACATCGCTTTACAAGAACTCCTTTGTCTGGCGCACTGCATCACTGTGGAACTCACTCCCAGGACACTGTTTCCCACTAATTACAACTTACAAATATTCAAGAGCCGTGTGAATCAACATCTTCGCACACACACCGCTCGTCGAGCGCCATAGGGTCTCCCCTTAGTGTGTGTGCCACTGCCATAAAAAAAGAGCAACTGCTGCGGTGTATACAGTTTTTGTTGCGAAACACCAAGCTTATGGGAAGCTGATTTTGCGATCTTAGCAACGTGGTCATGCAGGACATATTGCTGTTGACCGAGACACCCAGTAGTCCGATTGACGAGGATGAAGGAATGGTCGTTCCTGCCAAAATGATGTCAGGGCCCGCCGATTGGTCCTCTTGGTAAACGTGGCTGCTTGGGTCTTTGCTGCATTGACCTGGACCAAATTTCTGTCACCCCAAGTTTGAACTTTGTCCAGGTCTTGATTAATTGCTGTAATCTGCTCCTGTCTGCGGTGATAAGTCTCAGTCGCTGGTAAAGGTTTTTCTGATCTAAATTGGAACACAAAGGTACTGTCATCAGCAAAACTGTAATCAGGATTATTCGTTTCGGTCAGCAGGTAAATAATATAAATGAGGAACAGAGTTGGTGAAAGTATTGCGCCCTGGCGCACGCCCGCGTTAATGGTGAATGTGTCTGAGTTGTGTCCATCAACTGCAATGTGCAGTCCATCAACTGAAACGTGCAGGTCAACTGCACATACATAACAGGCTATTCTGTAGAACTATTAGCTAAACCACTAACAATAATCAACAATTCGTTTTTAGAGAGTAACATTCCACCCAACTAAAAATTTCAAGTTATCTCTATGTCTACTTAAAAAAGACAAGTAAAATAGATTAACAACCTAAAGCAGTCCCTTCAAGTCTTGGACAAGGCAATGTACAAACAAATTTTGATTTTTTGTTTCACAGCTGTTTTTTAGTGCCACTCAAGGCAGGTTATTAAAAAATAAGTCTACACATACTGCTCTATATAATCAAATCTATAACCTACTGCAATCGCTGTATGCGGGAAAGTCAACATTTGGTATTTACTGGCAAAAGCTTCTGATGTGATGGATAACGAAATTTTGTTCCACAAACCAGAAGAAGCTGGTATTACAGGCATATGCTTGAAGTCAATTAGATGTTTCTTGACAAGTCATTTTCAAATGGTTCAACTTATGTATGAATGTAACAGTATTAAAAATAATGTTGCTCAATCTGACCTTGGAGAGAATAATATTGGTACACCTCAAGGATCAATCTTGGTCCCTCTACGCTTTTTGATATTTGTGAATGATTTACCACAGTTCATGAATGGCTCTAATGCTTCTCTAGTTTTATTTGTGGATGATACATATTTAGATATGCCATTGACTTGGCAAACTTAGTGGTAAAAAATGTCTGAAGGATGTAAAATAAGTCGACCTGCTTTGAATGATGCTAAAACACAATTATTAATACATTTTCATTTTACTAACATAAATTCATCACAGGACACCGAAAAACCTACAAAGGTAACAACAACTTGACAACACAAAATCAATCCATAAAATTTCTGGGTACTACTATAGTATTATGCTGAAAAAGTAGGTACTTAAATTAGAATGAATAGGGGGCTAACATTTGTAAAAAATAGCATCAGCAAACTTTAGTATTATGAATTTAAAAGCACGGGTGAGGCTGAATTCTATATTATGTTTTTATTATGCATATGTTGAATCTAGATTGACCTTTTTATGGATTAATTTTCTGGGGGAAGAAATTCACCAACAATTAACAGAATATTCTTACTCAAAAAATGGGTCATTCGTACTATAGCAGAAGTCTCATATTTAGACCATTGTGCCCCAATATTTGTAAGTCTAAAAATTATGACAGTTTTTGCCCTCTGCCTATTTAAGGCAAATATGTTTGTTAGAGATTATTAATGATCAATACAAATAGGTCAGTAAGCTCTGGATCCATTAGTACTGGGGATGGAGACTGACTGGTAGTGCCAAGGCAGAGTACACACTCTGTTTCAAGGCAAACACCACCAGAAATAAGTTTAAACACAAAATTAACTCTTCTTTATAAAACATCAGTTTTATTCTCTTAATGAATAATTTAACGATAAAACTAAAAGCTGTCAGCACTCTTGTGGGTAGTTGGTGGGTTATTCTACAAAATTATCTTTCTTTTTTATTTTGTTATCTATGGAATTTTCAGAAACTGTGAGTTAGTTGTGTTACTTTGTTTATGCTGGATAATACAAGAAACTAACACACATTCGGGTTTAATCCCTGGCATCTGGCTAATTTGCGTTTTAGCCGACTAATTCGCGAATTGACTAAGTTCTCAGGGTCTGGTGACATATAGGTTGTGTCGATTTTGCAAATTTTTTTCACTAGAAAGAGAGTGTCCTATAGAGTGGTTTATTATTATTATTATTATTTGAATTACAATAGCAGGATGTTGTAAAACCGATGAAGACAGAGATAGATAGATAGATAGTTTATTGGTAATAACGTACAATAAGTACTTTTAAAAGTCCGACAAAATGATAAAATTTTGTACAAAGTAGTAGATGAAGCTATTGTTACATTATCACACTTATGAATGGTTATGGAAATTCTATCTCATGCACTGTAGTGAATCAGTATCTGTGAATCTTCCCTTAGTTCTCTGTCGAGCAGATCTTTGAAGACAATAGTGTTTGGTGCCGACACAGTATCTTGACGTAGCGAGTTCCAAGAATACACTATACGGTTCACCAAGAAGTTTTTCCTTGGCAGTCTTGCTGACCTCTCCTTTTCAAACTTCTTGGAGTGTTCTCGAAGATAAAGATTTGAGCTTATGTGGAAAATGTTTGTCAATTTACACTGACAGTAACCACTTGTTATTTTGAAGGTCTCAATCAAATCACCCCTGTGCCTCCTTTCTTTAAGATATGTTAATTTAAATTTTAGCAGTCTATCTGGATATGTCAACTGTTTCAAGTCTAAAGGAATTTTTGTCACTCTGCGCTGGACCCTTTCAAGTTGTTCTATATCGTTAATATAATACGGATTCCATACGGTAAAGGCATATTCTATTTTGGGTCTTACATAACTTTTGTACACGGTAGATATCATTGTTATGGAATGGTCACTCAAGACATGGTTTATTTGATATATGAAGGAATTTGCTTTTTTGGTTATTCTAGTTATGTGAGTCTCCCATTTTAAGTCTGTGGTTACTACTGACCATTTTTTAATAGTCGGCAAATAGGTCTGAAGTAGATCTGCGTTTATGGTGGGGTTTGCATATATTTTGCAATCATCTGCAAACATTTTAATGGTTGTTTGGATATGATCAACCAGGTCAAAAAGGTATATTATGAATAGTACTGGACCAATCACCGAACCCTGAACCACGCCACTGCTCACCCTATGGGGACTAGAAAGTTCTCCATTAACTCTCGCCTGGTAAAATCTATCCTCTAGCAGATCTTTGATCAAGCAAACAACTTTCCTTTAACTCCAAAGTGCTCAAGTTTTTTTAATAGTAGGTTGTGTGGGGCTTTGTCGAATGCTTTCTCTTAGTCTAGATAAATGACATCTGTTGGTAGGCCATTGTCATAGTGGTTTGACCAGTCACTGAGACACTTCAAAAGGTTGGTAGTGGTCGAACGTCTTGGTAGAAATCCATGTTAAGCTGAGGGAATCAGATTTAATTCCTGGTAGAAATATATTAGTTCCTTTACTATTATTTTCTCCATACATTTTAGGGGGTTACAGGTAAGACTAATAGGGCGATAATTTTCCGGTCTGTGTCTATTACTTTTCTTATACAGTGGCGTGACGATTGAATATTTCCTGGGTGTTAGAATTTTTGAATGATCAATACATTCCTGCATTACTTCTGCAAGCAAAGGACTAATAATTGTGGTGCTACAGTTATGTAGTAACACTGTTGAAATTTCGTCAGGCCCTGGGCTGGTGTCTTTTTTCATACATTTGTTCTACTTTGTCAATTGAATTGAGTCAATTGATCTCTCCACTCTATTCCCATGTAAACCTGGAATAGGGTATGCTTTACTTGTAAAGGCTGTGTCGAACTGCTCCGCAAATTTCTCGGTCAAGACTGTAGCATTCATGATACTTTGGAGTTTAAGTTTCGGCTAATATATTTGAACAGTCTTTTTGGTGAATCCGCATTTGCAAGGGCGTTCTCATATTTCCTCCGGGCATCAAACAACTTTTGCTTAATCTTGTTATTCTGTATCATGTAAGCTTGATATTTGTCTGGTGTTTTGTTTATTTTATATTTATCCCATAGTCTACGCTTTTTGTCTATTTCTCTAAAGAAATATTGATTTATCCATGGTTTTTGTTGATTAGGCATTTTTTACAGACTTGGCCGGTATATATTGCTGTACTGCATCTTTTATAACACACTGGAAGTCCTCAAACAGTGATCTTCCTTGTCCTACTGGCTGGAGTCTAATGAAGTTATTTATTTCCTCATAGCTGGTAGTGTTAAAATTTCTTCTAGTTATTTTCTGTTTGTTTGAATGGAATTTTTAGTTGGGTTTTTACCTTTATTACAACATGATCACTTCAACCAATTGGCGGTTTTGTGGACAATTTTCAGCACTATTTCACAAAAACACTAGAAATGTAGACAATACACACCTGAAAATCAAAATTTGGATGAAAATATTCACTAGGCTCGTAGAACGAGAAGCCTCCGTTTCGTCCCGGTCCTAATTTAAAGTGACTCATAGCCCCATGAGACAAAATTAAATTTTACTTGTAAATATCCTCCTTTTTACTGTCAAATTGTCACAATAGCCGAAACAGATATTTTTAAGTGGGCACACTGTTGCCAGATGTTTACTGTAGTTTCGTTAGCAAAATTCATTAGAAAAAATTATGCACAATGAGTGTCTCTACTCTTTCTTTTATTTAGGTGAATGAATGCAAATGCACAGTGATTTTACGAAGGAATTAGTAATCCATTCGTAAAATCAATGTGCATTTGCATTCATTCACCTGAATAAGAGAAAAATATAGACATTCATTGGAATACACTATTATTTGTATGTATATATTCGTCAAATATTTCACTTCATACATGGCCCTCCGCTCACTTCGAGGGCGCAACCAAAGAAAACTAACCCAAGCCATGCCCAAAATGAAGAAAAAAATATATATATTTGCATTTTCGACTGACAAATTTTAATTTTCTTTTCTTCATTTTGGGCACTGTATTTGTATTGCACTTGTACACGTGAGTGAGCCCAAATGGGACCATCTACTGCGACCCTTGGTCTATTGTGGCAAACATCTGTAGTTTCCACTAGGCCAGAGGCTTGATCCTTTTCATGAAATCAAATAGCTTTCTGGGGTGGATAGTTTTCAAATCGGCAAGTGTAATTTCAGAATTTCCAAACACCGTTTGTCTGGTTCTTTCAATTGCTGGACAGTAGCATAAAACATACTCTATTGTTTCTTCGTCATCCAGGCACAATGGCATTCCGTTTCTTCGGAAAGCCCTATCTTGTTCATGTGGCTTCTTAGCCGACAATGACCATGGCTTAAAAAAAGCAAAGGGCAAAGAAAAGAGTTCGGTTTTGGGGATACTTAATCTAGTTGACCGAGTAATGGAGTCCTTTGGGGCCCTGAAGTATGATGCGGTGCTTTTCTGTGACCTGAGCCAAGCGTTCAACTGTGTGACCCATGACCTTCTCCTACAGAAACAAGAATTCTATAATCTGACAGCAAACAGCATTTCACTTTTAAAATCTTATATGCAAAACAGGGTTCAAGTTGTGACAGCGGGTGGGGTGGCGTCTGCGAAGAGTGTAATTAATATAGGGGTACCCCAAGGTTCAGTTTTGGGACCTATTCTTTTTTTGATATATATCAATGATTTGCCTTTTGACAATACGAACGCACACTACACTCTCTTTGCAGATGACACTACACTCTCTGTCGCGGCAGGTTCCCTGGATGAAGCGGAGATGGAAAACGAAAAATATGTAAAATTCTTGGGTTATCCACATGGATCAAGTGGCGAAAAGGCTCGGAAGCTGTTTGTTTGCGTTTCGACGCTTGTCTGAGTGTGTTTCTTTGTCGATTTTAAGGGCCGCCTATTTTGCCCTGTTTCACTCCACCTTGCTATGCTGGTCTGGGGTCATGCAGATCAGGCTAGTTGTGTTTTCGGATTGCAGCGGAAGGCTGTGCGGGTTGTGGCGGGACTGGGATTTAGGGAGGATTGCAGGCAAACCTTCGTGAGCCTAGCGGTCCTGACTCTTCCGTCCCAATACATCTTGGACAGCCTGATGCACATTAAAAAAAATCTTGGGAACTACAGAGTGCACAGTGAAGTCCATAGCCATGAAACTAGGGGAAGTAATAATTATTTAGTGCCCGCATATTGCCAACTGAAGAGGTGTCAGACTGGCTCTAGATATTTAGCACTAAAATCGAGCCCTGTCAAACAAAAATGTCACTTAAATTGACTGATAGCTCGGAAATTATTGACATTGTAAAACACTTTAAAAACAAAGCCAGTAGTGGACATGATGAAGTGCCCACTTCATTACTAAAATACTGTATCTTAGATATCATAAAACCACTGGTGTACATTGTCAATAACTCTCTAACATATGGAGTGTTCCCTGATTACCTAAAGTTGGCTCTGATTGTTCCTGTACATAAAAAGGGTGATAGGAGCAATATTGAAAATTATAGACCAATTAGTCTTTTATCATCCTTTTCTAAAATTTTTGAACGGTTAATGTGCAACCGCATCATGAACCATATAGTGACAAATAACCTTATAAATAATATTCAGCATGGTTACATGAAGGGAAGGTCAACACAAACTGCAATATTCCAATTTACCAGACATACATTATCCACTATTGAACAAGAACTAGTGCCTATGATTCCTTGCTTGATCTTTTTAAAGCCTATGATACACTAAACTATGGTATATTGTCCCAAAAATTAGAACTCTACGGAATACAAGAGGCGGCTTTAAAGTGGATTAACTCATATTTATCTAACAGACAACAACAGGTAGCAATAGGACATGGTAAAGGTAGGGTAACGTCCAATAGCATAGAAATAACTTTGGGTATACCTCATGGGAGTGTGACAGGACCACTATTGTTTATACTTTACACTAATGACATAACAGAACTGACAAATACCAACTGCAGAATTACAAACGACGCAGATGATACTAATATGTTGATAACAGCACAATGCTTACCTACTCTGATTGAAAAACAAAAGTTACAATGTCATATGCATATGAGTGGTTTGCTGGAAATAGACTAATTCTAAATAACCTTAAGACAAGTGTATTGATGTTTAAGACAAACAAATCTAAAATTAAGGAACCAGAAACAATTTGTATAATGATACTAAGTTAGAATGTAGTACAAAATTCCTGGGCTCAATAATAGATAACAACTTGTGCTATGATAAACACGTTGAACATGTATTATCTAAACTTAATAAGGTATGTTACAGTTTGCGAGTTTTGTGTAAATATGTAGATTTTAAGACTAAAAAGATGGTACACTATACAAATTTTGCATAGGTATGACATAGTTGTGTATGGGAACTGTAGAGACATTGAGAAGCTTTTTATATGCCAGAAAAGAGCTTTAAGATTAATTTTAGGGTTACCTATAAGGGAGTCATGTAGAGGTAAATTTAAAGAAAATTTGCTACTCACGGTCTCGGCAGTTTACATCCAGGAATGTGTACTATTCCTTTTTAAAAATAGATATTTATTTAGTGATAGTCAGCCACATGGAGCGTATAGTACCAGAACGCTGAATTATGTTTATCCTAGGCATAGGCTAAAAATGTCCGAAAATGGTGGATATTATGCCTGTATTAAAATGCACAATAGCTTGCAATATGATATCAAGAGTGTATCTAGCCTGAAAACTCTTAAAAAAGCGTTATTTAGGTATTTAGTAGAACCTTATAGTGGTAAGGAATATTTTGACTATGTAAATCGCAGATAAGTTGAACATTTTGTTATCGACACTATTTCATTTTATGTAACCATACACATAATTCTGAAATATAGATTTATTTATTTATTTATTATTTATTGGGGCATAAAGTTTTTTAATTGTTTACCTGGGAACGTAAGGGTACTACCCGAAGTTCAATTCAGGAACATGATTAAAAAAAATTCGTTACAGAGAGCTTTTTATTCATTTGATAAATTTTTAAATTGTGATTTTATTTAGTGTTAATGTTAAGTTTTATTGTTAAGTGTCACTGTGTAATCTTTTTTTAATTACATGGTGTTAATTAGGGATCTTGATGTAACCTTTGATAATAAGCTGACATTTACAAAGCATTACGAAAATATAATTAGTGAAACATCCAGAACTCTCGGATTTATTACCAGACTTAGCCATGAGTTTCACGACATACTCTTAAAAAGTCAAAGTCAAAGTCAAAGTCAAAAAATAGCTTTATTGCCGTAACTTACAAAGTTGTTGACAAAGCCATACCTACTCAATATCTAATATCTAAAAGGTCGATAGTTACAATAAAACTTATTCCTAAGTACATACTAAAAACACACCAATCCATAGAGTAATAAAGAGAAAAAAGACGATATAAAAAGTAGAACAATCTTCACAAACATTTTTCAATCAATCCTATCACTAAAAAATTCATTTAGGTTGTAGTAAGCTTTCTCCGATAACACTTGTTTTGTTTGTTTTCGGAGCCGCTCAATGCATGGTTGCCTTCTCAACCGCAAGGGGAGATGATTAAAGATCTTCTTGCCTCCATAAATTATGGAGCTTCTAACTAGCTCTGAGCGTGGAATGGGTAACCCAAGGGTGTGAGTGTGACGCATATTATATTGCCCACCTATAGATAGCTCACTCTTGTATTTCTTAAAAATAAGACAAACCGTCTCCAAAACAAATATACAACACAGAGTCAAAATGCCATGTCTTACAAATAATGGACGACATGAATCGCGAACCTTTGCACCACACATATATCTGATTGCCCTCTTTTGCAAGACAAACACAGAGTTGAACAAGTAGTGAGCACATGAACCCCAAAAACAAATACCATATCGAAGGTGGGATTCGACCAAAGCAAAATAAGAATTTCTAGCGATGGAGAAGTCCAAACTGTTAGAAATTACCCTGAGGGCATAACAACCAGAAGAGATCTTATTGGAAACATTTAATATATGATCTTCAAACTTCAAAGAGCTATCTATTGATAAGCCCAGAAATTTGTTCATGTTGGGTGTTGGAATCAGTTGACCCTCCAGATAAATATCCTCCACAGCACACTTAAAATTTAAAATGTTGGTTTTGGAAACATTAAATGATAACGAGTTTGCATCACACCACCGCTTTATCTTCACCAAATCTGTCCTCACACTGGATCTGAGATGATGGACATCCGAATCATGCCAAAGTATGGTGGTATCATCGGCGAACATGGTGAATTTTCCCGCTATCGAAAGGTGCGAAAGGTCATTCACATAAATCAGGAACAGAAGTGGCCCCAAGACAGAGCCCTGGGGAACGCCGGCCCTCACACTCAGTTCATCCGAGCTGCCCCCAGCAAACACAACCGTCTGAACACGCTCAGACAAATACGATCGAAACCACTCCAACGCCATGCCCCTAAATCCATACATCTCTAGTTTCAACAACAGTATTCCGTGATCCACGCAATCAAATGCCTTGGACAGATCACAGAATACTGCCGCAGCAACCTCTCCAGAATTCAGCCGGATGTACAGATGTTCGAGAAAGTCGAAAATAGCATCGCTCGTACCCATTAGCTCTTGGAAGCCAAACTGTTGCGTGCTCATAAGGCCATGTCTCTTCATGAAAGAATCCATCCTCACCTTAACCAGCTTCTCGACCACTTTAGCCATGGTAGGCAACAGCGCAATGGGACGAAAGTTTGAGGGACTGTCATGGTCCCCACCCTTATGAATAGGTACAATCACAGCCTTCTTCAGACAGGCCGGAAATCTGCCAGAAAAAAGGGAGGCATTTATGGCCTCAGCCAGAACCTGCAGCACCTCAAATGGTAAAGCCAGAAACACCCTCAAGGACATCCTGTCCCAACCAGAAGAATTCTTACTCTTTATATTAGAAAAGGTGTCATGAATCTCAAGGGCAGTGGTAGGGGTAAAAAAGAATGTTTCAGCCACTGAAATGTGATTTAAATAGTTCCTAGGATCGTTCTTTTGAGAATTGTCTTGCGATAATTTTGCGGCTATGGAACAGTAAAATGAATTGAGATCGTTAGCATTTAAAGAGCTAGAAATGGGAGTAATTTTATTTTTCCCTCGTAGGTGATTGACAATTCTCCAGGATTCTTTTGACTTATTGGAGGATTTCAAAATTCTAGTCTGGAAATATGACTTCTTGGCAAACCTTATGGTGTTCCTGTAAATGCTGCGGTATTTATTAAAATAGCTGACAAAATTAGCATTACCTATTGCAAACTTTCTTATATAGTGAAGACAACGCATATTTTTTCCCGAAACACGCAAAGCCTTTGTATACCATGGTCTCCTTTTTCTCTTCTTTATTTTTACAAGCGGAAAGGCCATGTTAAATTTGCCCTGAATGACGGAATGGAACTCTTCCAGGGGATTCTCTGTAGCTAAAATACTATCCCAGTCTGCCTGACCGCAAAACAGTGTAAATCTTTTAAAGTTCTTTTTGGTGAAAAGTCTACCATGCCTTGTGTTACCCGCTCCAGTACCAGAGCCAATCAATAAGGAACATGATACAGCCTCATGATCAGACAACCCGGCATTAACAGTTGTACATTTAACTTCATCCTTACTGAAATTAGTGCACACATAGTCTAAAATAGAGGACGAAAGCGCCGAAAACCGAGTTGGCTGATCGACATGCATTGTCAGGTTAAACGAGCGCAGCATACTACTTAGTAACTGATTATTCCTGTTACATTTGTCCAGGAAGTTTATATTTAGGTCTCCAGTCAACACTAGCGAGGCCTTAACAGAAATTTCATTCAATAATATCTCAAGTTTCTGAAGAAATGACTCTACACTACCTGAAGGTGACCTGTAAATTCCAAGAATATAAATATTAAGTTTACTACAGAAAACGACAGAAAATTCAAACACTTTTTCCTCCAAGAGGTGGTCAAATCTATCAACGGACACAAACCCAAAATTACATAAAAAATCTTTTCGCACCATAATCAAAGTACCTCCATGAGTGTGTTGCTCACGCGAGTATTTAGATACAAGTATATAATTAAAAATATCAACATGTTCAGTACGCTTTAACCAGTGCTCAACCAAAACAACAGCACAAGGAAAATCTAAAGATTCCAAAAACAACAACAATTCATCGCCCTTAGATCTAAAAGACTGGATATTCAGCAGCACTATGGTAAGACCATCACAGACTGAACCTGATCCAAAAAAGATGAATCAGACTCTGTGATGCCTGACCGTGAACCCCTTGATAAAACTGAATTCAACACGTCAACACTATGACACTCATCAGTGCTGCTAGATATATTACCACTTAAAATGAAATGAGGAACAATTACTTCGTTAATCAACATATTTACAACAAGTCGCTTTGTCACTTGAGAGTTATTTATGTTAGTTTCTAAGAAAAATACATTTTGCTTGTTTATTAGTGCATTCTTCAGAGAAAAATTAAAATTGAAAATTTTGTTTTCTACGAATTCATTAAATTTACCAAAAGGAACCGATATCAGAACAATATTTGTATTCATGCAGCTACTAACTCTATTAAAAATGTCCATTACAGATGGGACTTTTCCATTCTTAAAATCGTTTAATCCGCCTATAACTAATACTAAATCATTAAAGGTCAAATCTTTCGACAAATTGGAGATATCCTCCAGTATATGAGAAAAGGAAGCTCCTGGCTTAATAATAGTCTGAATTTGAGTCCGATCCAAGACACGTGCTAACAGTTTATCAATATTACGACCTTGTTGGTCGCAGAGAATAAGCAGTTTTCTGATTTTAGAAGTACATACTTTTTTACCACTGTTCTGGCTCATGCTTGTGATAACGCCAGTAGCACGCCGCGAGCTCCTTTGTGAGGCTGGCGCCAAATTAGACAGATCGCCCCTAAGTCGATGCAGTTCCCTGCTGTACCAATCATTCTCCGATTCCAACGTCCGAATTGAGTCCAACATTTCCTGCTTAATTGTGTTATACTCCAATTGTTGGTTTTCAAACTTGTTCCTATCGCATTCATACTTGTTTATTTTTTCTTCAAGTTCCTTTCTTGTCTCTGACAAAGTTGTCAATTGCTTATTTAGGCTCGAAATCAAATTACGTTGCTCAGAAATTTTAGCTTCTAACCTTTCCTCACATTCAAGTGCATCATCTTTGAAGCCCTGCGACTTTCTTCGCTCTCTTTTATAGAATGATTCCTTGGCCTTAAGATCGTTTTGTAGTTTTGCTATTTCCTTTTTCAGAGACAGTTCGGTAAGATGTTTGTTAGTTTCAAGCTCTTCAAAAACCACGTCTTTTCGCGTTATTTGGGCTCTTAATTCAGTAACGGTATTTTCCAGCTTACCGTCACAATAACATTTATTGGAACAAAATGTTATATTTGCCGAGTCCTTCTTGAGTGCTGCAGTGCAAATATTGCATGCAAAAATAAGTGATCTCCTGACAAGTTGGGTAACACGGCACTCCGAGGTTGACAATCCAGAGCAAGGAACACAGTGTTTTGCTTTGCAGAAGTCACAGTTTATTTTATACTTCAACTCTTCCAGTGTGAGATTTTTACTACAGTTTGAACAGGACATATTGATGAGGCCCCGTATATCACAGTTGTTGATCTGACCCCGTACACAGTACTCGACGAAAGTTAATATATGCAGATGTTGGAGAATCGCAAAAAAAGTATTGCTGTTCTTTGAAATACGATAATGGTCAACCTTTTTTGTCGCTATTTATTCTGAACCTTATTTTATTTTAAAGACAATCAACCTAAATTCTTCAAGAGACAAAGAGAGGCCTTTGCTACACAATCACATTAAAATATTGACCAGAATTTTCCACACACTTTGATATACGACACAACAATTAATTATTTTTTTTTTACACCACTTAATACGATCATTTTATCACGACGACAAAATTGTATGTATAGGGATACAGTATGAAAGCTATTTTGTTTATTCTGTTCTTTTATAAGATCAAAACTAGAATACGCCTCATTAGTATGGTCACCAGCATACGTTGCACACATAGATGATCTGGAAAAGGTACAACGTAGGTTCTTAAAGTTACTTTACCTGAGGACTCATGGTTCCTACCCACCTCAGGGATTTCCTGAGGAGAACTTGCTTCAAATGTTTGACACGCAGTCCCTTAAAACTAGAAGAGGCTACTCTTCCCAAGTATTCCTATTTAAATTACTTAATAATCTTATTGACTGCCCTGATCTCCTAAATAAAATTAACTTTCTTGTTCCTCGCATGGGCTCCCGTCAGAATTTAACCTTTTCTTTGCCTAGAGCAAGAACAAATAAACTGCTCTTTTCACCCATTTATACAATGTGCAAAACACATAATGCTTTCGGCGACAATTTTGACATATTCAATAGTTCTATCGCTGAGATACGGACTCTCTTCAAAGAACATGATCCTGACCGTGCATCATGACTCTCCTTATCCTGACCTACCTACTGCTAATACCTCCCTATTATTGATTTGATTTGTTTTCTTTTTTATTGTAAATTGTTATTTTATAGTTCATGATGTTCTACTTGTGATTATTGGATACTTTACTCTAGATTATTGTATGTATTTCATAGTTTTAAGCTTAGTTAGGTACTTTGATTATCTTTGTAATCCTGCTTTGTAATTGGGTCCGAACCTGTTAAGCAGTGTAACTAAATAAATATAAATAAATAAATAAATTTCCTTTTTTGACGCGTGTAAGTACTTCCCTGTATGTTAACATTAAATATAATTTGATTTTACTGTACATGCCAACTACAGCCTGCACCCGTTGTTGGCCAAGTTGAAGACTTTGTTTAGTTCTCACTCCTGATAGTAGATTCACTGCGATCTTTGAATAAGTTAGGCATGGTAGCTCTCTCCATTTCTCTACAAACTGCTGCTGTGCTGGAGAGGGCTTCTTTAGCTGTGTTGTAAGCTATTCCCAGTACTGGTTCTGGTCCTATCAAGGCCGTTGTGGCCGCTTGCTTCGCAAGAGCATCAGCTCTTTCATTGCCTTCATATCATGTATGTCCAGGTATCCAAATCAGTGTAAATTTATTTTCTCTACTTAGTTTGGTGAGATTTTGATTGACTTGCTTTTCCAGTTTCTATCGATGAGCCACTGTGCAGTCATATCAATGGCTTTAAGTTCAGCCTGAAAAATGGTTGCATGTTTGCCAAAGAAACACGTAAGCTCAACCTTGCCATTTTTATTCCATGCAGTGGCTCCTGTACCTCCATTAGTCTTGGAGCCGTCAGTGAACCAACTATTTTCTGTTGTTCTCAGATGTTCGGAGAATTTTGCCCATTCATTCCTCTCTGGTAGGAGGAGTCAGGAGGACATCATAGACATGGTAATAGTTAGTTTTGGTACGCATAACATCTGATAGTAGACTCAATACACTGTCCCGGTCATTAGCGTTTTTCGCTTATTGGGCACCATGACGATCGCCTGCAGTTTGTTGATCTCCGGCTGTGTCAATCTATACATAGCCCATCTGGCCTCCCTCTCCAGTACTATTTGGAGAGGTGGCAGATTTAGAAGACACTCAAGCGCCGCCGAGGCTGTAGGGCCGAAGGCGTCACTAATTGCCAGACACGCTTGTCTTTTTAATGTGGATAATTTGATTCTCGCGGAGCTCTGTAGGCTCTTAAAGTACCAAGCTACTGCTCCATATGTTATCATTGGTCTTATGACCGCAATGTATAGCAACTGCATTTGTTTGAGGTGTATGCCCCATGTTTTGCCACAAATGCATCTGCAGGTACATAATGACAGTTTTGGTTTTGCGGCAATTTTATCTAGATGTGCTTTCCAGTTAAGTGTTTTATTTAGGGTAATTCCCAGATACTTCACTGTATTCGTAAATGGGACAGTTTAGATATAGTCGATCATATTGTGCGGGTCCAAAGGTCACAATTTTCAGTAAAAACTTCATTCGTGGCAGATTTTGCATGTAAAATCTGTCAAAGGAATGACGTTTATTGAAAAAAACTGACCTTTGGCCCCACACAATAAGACCGCTTTTGACTATAGTTGTTCCATTTCACACCAGTCGTAGACCACAGTTGGCACCTCTTGAAGATCCTCTGAGATAGCCTTTGCAAGATGCTTCTTATAAGTATTACTAGATCATCCACCTATACTTGCACCTCCACATCCCACAGCAAGAGGACCATTAGCAGACCATCCATCAAGAGAGACCACAGAAGGGGCGACAAAACCCCACCCTGCGGACATCCCCTAACAGCCCTGAATCTGTAGCCCTCCCCCTGTAGGGTTGTTGTGGCCACTCTGCAGTTTAACATACTCCGGATCCAGTCCCTTATCTGTGGTTCAACCCCTCTTTCAGCTAATGCTGTGAATAAGGAGATTGGTAATGCATTATTGAATGCTACTTCAATGTCTAAGAACACACCCTCCTGTTTTCTAATGCCTGCATTATGTTCCCGACAAGGTTGTTTAGTGCTAGTTCTGTAGATTTTCTGGTCTGATATGCATGTTGGTGAGCATTTAATGGATACTCACCAAGTGCACCCATTCTAATGTGCAGGTTCAGTATCTTTTCCATGCATTTCAACAGAAAGGATGTCAGAATTATTGGTCTCCATGAGTTAGGTGTTGATTCCCTATGTCCCATCTTCGGGATGTACACTAAGTACTCTGATTTTAGTCCAGCTGCTAGGTATACAATTACTTGCTAGGCTGGCTCTAAAAAGTTTAATTAAGAATGGCGTTAATACCTCCTGACCATTTTGCAGCAGTGCTGGAAATATCCCCTCCTCACCAGGTGATTTACAAGGCTGAAACGATAGAATAGCATGTTTAATTGTTGATGCATTAATGATGTTCTTGGGGACAATCCAATCGCCCGTTTTTGGTCGATTTGATAGGTCCCAAAAAGGGATTTTGGGCATGCATTGGCCAGCGAAGGGCCATGCGCGAAGTGAAATATTAATAGAATAATAAAAAATTACTAAATGAAATCTGCGCAAATCAAGTATATTATATTTACTTCACCTCATGCATTATCTTCTCCCGATAGGAAAATGTGCAACTTTTGACAAGACTATGCCAGACACTCACCATCCCTTATTAAAATTTCCTTATTTTCACATTACACCTGGGAAAGTAGTTTTATTGGTGGATCTCAGGCGTTTTAAGCAGTGTTTACATTGCTTTGTGCTTCATTAGGTAATAAAAAATTATGGACTTTACTAATCATGTCATGTCATACTTCTGCTGCATTGTTTTTTATGAATCCAATTCACTGTTTAGGAGTATCCTTGTGAATGTCCTATTTATAGGAACTTACCGACAAAAACTGCCTTTACATACTTCTAAGTGATGAAAATAAGGGTCCAGCTAGAATTTTAATTAGGACCAGAACATAAGATATTTAAATCACCAAATTCGCATTTCTCACTAGCCAGTTATACTTAAACTTAAGTGTAATAACCATGCATTACCATAAAATAAAGAAACCTTTAGAAAAGAGAAAATTCATGGTACATAGGTACACGACTTAAGTAAAGTGAAGTATTAAAACCTGACCAGCAAATTTAAAGTAACACAACACTGGGTTAAAAGGTGAATAACATCACTGCAGAAAAAGTGCAGAACTGCAGAATTTTAATATTTTCGTAGGTAAACAAAAATGCAAAACTAATATATCAATAAATAATAGAACACAAAATACTAACAATTCTTCAAACATACCTAGCTATATCTTAGTTTTCAGGCTTGCTTATGAAATTGGGTCAGTGATTCTTCAATCTTCATCGATTATCAAATACAGGAGAAGCCGGACGGCGGACGGAAAACGATAAACATGCCGCTTTTCAGGAGCTTGAAGAAATTGTACTCATTGGAAAATATTATATTGTGTTTATTATTAGTGTTGCCGATGGCATTGCACAATGAATAAAAATTATGGGATTGCCAATTGCCATGAAACTTATCAGATTTTCATCTCTGTTTTGATATAAAAATATTAAAAATAATAAAAATTATGTTAAATAATACCTAGAGACTAGAGATGGCGACACCTGCTATAAAAATTAGTGATGTGTGTACTCGAGTAGAGGAATCGGGTAATATCATCAACGACATATTGTAATAAATGTAATATCAACAGATCTAATCTGTTGTAATATCCATGTATTCCTGAAGCTAGTTTTACACTTGTGAAGTTCTTCACGAAGTAATTCACGAATTTCTTCGTGAATTTGACCCGTTTTACTTCTTTTTAAGTATATGCGTTTTACATTATGTATCAGCTGATTAATTATCTTTTCGCTTTTTGATTGACGTTTCCAGCAGTTCTACCAATAACAACATGAATGAGGTTAGGGCTTTTATTTATAAATTTTATTTGTTTTGAACGAAAATGTCTATGCAGTCCGTTTTATTTCATAAAGCAATCAGAAAACAACATTTAAAACAAAAAAAGAGCTGCTACGATAGCTATAATCATCGCCCCTCAGCAGGTTACACTTGCGGATGCTGTGACAATATAATTTCATTTCATGCGTGCGCGCGCACCATCGCCTGCCTGCGCGCCATGTCTTCGTGATGCAACCAATCGTTTGTATGTGCCCTGGTGGTCTAGGGGTTTGCATGATTAGCCTTCAGTTCGGCGACTCGAGTTCAAACCCCGTCGATGTTTTAATTTTTTTTTTTAAGGTTATATTTCTAAACTGTTTTTTTCTTGTTTTTGGGTATGTCTTGTGTTAGAATGGGTTAGCACCTGGTTAGTTTCCTTTTCTTGAGCCCCCGTAGCGAGCGGAGGGCCATTCGAAAAGTGAAATATGCAAAGGAATGAAATGATATTGTCGGAGTATCGTCAAGTGCAGGTTACTGGCAGAGGCAGAGCCTGATTTTTGTCGTGAAGCGACTTCGTCAATAAATTGACGAAGGGGACCCGAAAGCGAAACGTCGGATTTGAATTTGATACCGCCGTCTTGTAGAGGAGAGAAAGTGGCAATAAGAATGTTACATTTATTTTACTTTATCTCTTCAAACAAAGGCAGGAGAAAATAAAAATAAAATAGTTGATTTTCGTTTTTTTACGGATATCTCCGGAAGTAGACGGAATTTTCTATATTTCTC
>MU183641.1:0-21055 GCA_016904865.1 Pissodes strobi | reverse complement strand
TGACATCACAATCATTCCTGTCCTGAGAGTTTTATATCTGAACGCACCACGATGTGCTTTGGATTGTCAAATTTCGGGGCTTAACCGAAGCCGAAGCACGGTACAATGAACGTTTTCTTTTTCACGCAACCGAAAACCAAGCGGTTATTGCATCATTATATTTATTCAATATTTATTTGCATCATCACATTGTATTGACAAATTGAATATCGGCATTTTATTATTTTTATTTTTAACTACGTACGTGCTACACTGCTACATGTCTGTCACAATTACTGGTTAAAGTAAAATGAGTGATATTACGAAATTAGTTTAATTTTAATTTTTTTTAGTATTAATAGAGTTGAGTAATAAAGCTTGTTTTGGTTTGTTCTTCACAAAACGCAAAAAAAAAACTTAATATTGACAATTTACTGCCCTGAATATTTCAAATAATATGTGACGGCAATAGCCGTATTCGATTGAGACTGGAGATCAGTTTCAAATGAACTGAAGCTTAACTGATATTTCAGTTCAGTGAGCCAAGGTCAAATGGAATTATGAAAACAATTAAAAAAAAAGCCGATTGACAATTGACATTTAAATGCCATCTTTTACCTGAACCTTTGTTTATAAAGACAATGCCTGAACTACTGAACCGTCTAAGTGATCCCGGTCCATTTTCGGTTCACTTACAGGTGAGCTGGATCACTTTTTAGGTAGTGGGGGCAAAGTGATTTTTACAATCGAACACGAATCAGTTCAATAAAGTTCAGTTAGCTCGATCTGAATATCGATCCAAAGTAGTGAATCGAATTCGGCTAAAATGACGACTGTTCATACCAGTCGGTGGCGACTTTTTACTTTATTATTCTGGCAACACTGGCAGTGTCCTAGTGTCGGTAGAGTACCCGGTAGGCTTTGTTCTGTTGATTTTTAATATTTTGTTATTTATTTTATTGCATGTATAAAATGTTTTATTTTATTGAAAAAATAATTAGTTTTTTAACCATATTTCTGTAATATAATAAATATATTTTTTAAACATGTTATTTATATGAACAAATTTAAAAAAAAACCTTGTTTTAGTAAGAGCGATTTTTTGCCATAAGTATTTAAAAAATTTACTTTTTTAAAGTGTGAAAATAAATCGCGAAATACTCAGTACTTGGTATTCAATAAAATATACGATTCCAGGAAATACTCGATTTCTTAGTATTCGATTCTAGAAAAAATACCCGATTCTTCTCATTACTAAATTAAAAATATAATATATCACTTGCATATATTTTATTCTTAACCATCTACAGAGTCCTACAGCCTAACGAGTCCTGGGCTTGCGCGCAAGCCCAAGGAGAGGATAGTTCCCAAGATGCATTCCGTTTACTATTGGTCGCAATGATTGGGCGGGATTTGAGCCAATGTTTTCTATTTTAGAATGTCTAATATTTCCCTTCACGCATGGCCCTCCGCTCGCTACGGAGGCGCAACCAACAAAATCTAATCAAAACTAACCCAAGGTATGCCCAAACTGAATAAAAAAATTTTACACACACAACCTCAAAAAAATTGAAAACCGCCTAGCCACTATATAAAGGGAATTGAACCCGGTATGCAATATCACACACCTAGCATCTCAACACTGGACCATTAGGCCTGCTGAAAGCAATCCACTTGTTAGACATTCTAAAATATTAAACAAACGCTCTAATAAGTCCCGCCCAATTGTTTCGACCAATGGTAAACGGAATGCCAAGAGCTAGCCGCTAATAGTGCAGTGTTGCCGATGGCGTGAAATGAAATTATGTGATGGCAAAGCAAAATTATCAGATTTTGATGTAAATTATGTTAAAACCTGAAAATGGCGGAACAAGAAAAATTTATCCTTTCTGATTCGCCATTTAATTTGTAATCTTTAGATTTTTTTTATCAGATAACTGAAAATTATGTTAAAATCTGATAATTATGTGACAATCTGTAATACTGCTTTAGTGCGTGTGCCACATTCCCATCTATACATAGAAATATCAATTTGGCTTCTTGGCTTCCTCATGCGCAGAGTACGGGTGGCCGAATGTATCAGAATTACTTAAGAATCGTAAACATTAGAGTATTAGCTTGCTCCTCAAGTAAACAATTCCTGAGAATTACCCATATCTTAACGGTGTAGCAAATTCTTTCCAAGAGGTCTAGTGATGTGGTGGTCAGAGCTTCTGCTTGCCATGCAGGCGGCTCGGCTTCGATTCCCGTCGGTGGCAACGCATGTTTTTTCTAATCTTTTTTAAAGTTTATGTTTGTTTCTTTTTTTTTAATTTGGGTTAGTTTTGTTTAGTTGCACCCCGGAGCGAGCGAAGCGAACAGAGGGACATGCGTGATGTTCTAGACGCTTGTAAACGAACGCACTCGCATCTGCGCATGCGCAATCCTAAAAGCCAAGTCGACATTCCTGTGTGTAGACGCGAGTGTGTGCCACTGTCATAAAAAAGTAGTGGATGACACTACCGCAGCTTATTCAATAACCAGCTACTCATCTTGCAGCGGCATCCTTTAATTTGGGAAAGCCAAGTGAACATTTTAGAAGAGGGCCATGACTTAAATATTGTTTTAAACGTCTGTGCATCTGAATAAAACTTTTGACAGTTCGTCTAATTTAAAATATGATGTTTTATCGTCTAAAATCAGTTTAAAAACGCAAGGCAAAATTGTATAAAAATCCGAAATTTCGGGTCTTTTAGGGCGATAGGCGTAGCTTCGGACGAATTTGTCGTGGATTTTGAAGCGAATATGCATTTAAAATTCAGTTCGCTTCGTGTCATTACATTGCCTGAAAAATCACGAGACCGTGGAACTGAACCGCTCAGGCCACTGCCAGGTAGGCGCAGTGTCCGACACTCCAACTTTCCGATTTCGATAGAGATGAATAGCTGGTAGTGTATAAGCTGTGACACTACCTCTACCACTTACGTCTAAGTAGCAGCTTACACAATTTATCCGTACTTCGGCAATCATCGGCACGTACAGTTGCGGACGAAAAAAACCGGACACATTTTTTTCTACAATGTATTTCAGGCTTTGACGCCTGAACTTTACCTGAAAGTTGGAGTGACAAGAAATAAAATGTCAACCGATATCATATTTCAGAAATACTGAAATAAAAATAATAACTTTTATCATAATGAACAGACTAACTGAACAACAAAAAGCAACATTGATGGTTATTTGAGGAGGTTCGCAGCGTGAGGAGTATATCGGAAGAAATAATAAACTTACCAAAAAGTACCGTTCAAGATTTAAAGCCAAAATAGCAAAATACCGCCTCTTTAAATAGATTACGTGGAAGTGGCAGAAAAAGAATATCAAACGATGAACAAGATAACATACTAGTACTGGGAAAAAAAAATTTTTAACAACTTATCAAGGAGCAGAGAGTGAGTTTTGCTTGGCAGTATTTACAGGAAAGGTTGGGGTTTTGGAGGAATGTTGTCTTCACGGATGAAAAGACATTTCAATCTTGTTATAATGGGCGGCTTAGAGTGTACAGACCTCAAAACACCAGATTTGAAGAAAAATGCACCCAAACGGTTAAAGCAAGTGGTATATTTTCAGTTAATGTGTGGGGATATATGACGGCAAGGGGATTTGGACTTTGTCATCGTATCAATGGCAGATTTACAGCAGAAGTTTATTTAGACATGTTATGTTACCTTCAGCAAGTAATATTTTTCCTCAAAGGAATTTTATTTTTCAACATGACACCTGCCCTGTTCATACGGCAAGTAGAGTTTCGGATTGGATACGAGAAAACAATGTAAACGTACTACCTTGGCCCTCAAGGAGTCCTCATAATCCCATAGAAAACGTTTGGGGCCACATTGTCAAAACAATGAATAGGGCAAATGATTTCCGTCCACAAAATAGCGACGAATTATGAAACAAAATTCAGGAAATATGGAACAACTATAATGCAGATTATTTCCAAAGACTGGTTGCATCTATGCCGAAACGTTTGGAGCTACTGGTTGACAAAAATGGTGCTGGAATTAAATATTAATTGATTAATATTAATGATATTTTTATTTTTTCTGTACAATTGATATTAAATAATTTGAAAACGAAATAATATACCTACCAAATAGTGTTTTTTGTAAAAGGATGCATTTGCTTCTTGTCCAATAATCAATAATTTGATCCTTTATCTTTATTTAACCAATTTAAAAAAAAAACACTTTATTCAGGTAGGTAGGTAGTACCTAATCGGCCATAAAGGTAAAAAGCCCAATTTACCCAATTTCGAAAATATGACAGAATATGTTAACCTAAGTGTCCGGAATTTTTCGTCCGCAACTGTACGTTATTATTGTTTTAATCTATTTTGAATGGTGGGCAGTGGAATATATTTGCGGACACAAATGCAAGCTGCTGTATATCTACTATAAATCGGCTCTTAACCCAATTTTTTTTTATCATTAAAGCAATTTTTCCATTCACGCATGGTCCTTCGCTCGTTTTGCTCTCTCCGGGGGCGCAACCAAATGAAACTAACACAAATTAACCCAAGGCTTGCTCAAAATCAAGACGAAAAAAAAATTCAGCGAGTATGCGAGTACTCGAAACACTGATGTGTAAACATATCCTATATCGAGATCATCGACATGAATATCTAATGCACCTTAGGCCGCGTGACGCCTGAATATAGGCAACCCCTTATGGAATTGGTTGCCTATATTCTGGCGTTAGAAAGAACACGCTTTATACTAATGGTTACAGACAGCCTCAAAACACATTCTCGTCACAGATGCAGACCGCATGACGTGCGTTGTTTAATGTTTACTTTTGTAACGTTTGCATTAGAATGTCAAATAGTAAGTACACTTCACGCATAGCCCTTCGCTTGCTTCGGGGCAGGGACGCAACGAACAAAAACTAACCCAAGGCATGACCGAAATAGAAAAAAAAACTTTTTACAAATATATAACTTCAAGAAAATAAAAAATAGGATTAAAACTAACCGGCGGTGTTCGAACCTTATAACAAGCCGTGCATGTACAAGTCGGAGCCCCCAGGAGTACATACTCGACATACTGGAGTTTCCAAAAATATCTCTATCCACTAAGGTGTAACTTATCTGGAATGGGTCGCCCCAGCTCTAACTAAGCCTAGATAGAGGTCTTTCCTGGCTGAATTTGCTCAAGCAAAAGGCCTATAGAGAGTTTACTACTACTACTACTACTACTAACCGTAAAAATGAACGCGAGCGAAACCGCGGGTATAAGCTAAAAGTGTCCTATGTCCTTTATGATATTCTTGAAAATATGTGTACAAAATTTCATGATGATCGGTTGAGTAGTTTATGCGTGAAAGCGTAAGAAAGAAACAAACAAACACATTCGCATTGATAATATTAGTTAGGACTCTTTATTACTTACTGGCAGCTTCAGTCGGAGTGAATTAATTCACTGCACAAATTCGACACGAAAGTCTAATGCCACCAGGAATAAGATCAACTTATAGAAAAAGCTTATTTACTACTAGCTAGTCATCTTGGGGCGGCATTTTTGATTTGGGAAAGTAAATTACCAAATTTTGCAAATTCAGAAGAGGGCCATGACTCAATATAGTTTCAAACGTCTGGGCATCTGAATAATACTTTTGACATTTCGTTTAATTTAAAATAATAATATGCTATTTATCGTCTAAAATCCGTTTTAAAACGATTTTAAACGGCAAAATAGTATAAAAATCCGAAATTTTCGGACTTTGTTAGGACGATAGCCATGGCTTCGAACGAATTTGTCGTGGATTTTGAAGAGAAGATTCATTTTAAATTCAAAGGTCTATTAAACACGGGTTATAATGTCACATCGGTTTACACATTCCGTCCCCACATTTGTAAACGTGTAAACATATGTCTTATATCGACATCATGGACATGAAAATCTAATACCGCCCTAGCGACTAGCTTTTTAGAAGCGCCACTTAAGTCGTTGCAATCGCGGCCGTCCTTCGTGGCCGTCCTGGATTAGCTAGTTTCTCAATGCGTATGGCTTATGATGTCACATCGGTTTACACATTTCCGTCCTCACTTTTCCATCCTACATCCTATTCGCAAGATTTACCCTCATACCGTCGCGTCAGATGTTTACACATAAAAAAAACAGTGCGACAATCGCATCTTATATGCTTTCTAACAACGATTCATATTCTAACGATAATTTACAGGTGGTATTTGTACTTAAATCTCATCGAAAAGCAACAGTAAGATATTAAATTCAATTGGCTAGTTTTTTAAACGGCCACTTGAGTCGCGGTAACCGCGCGGACGCTACAGTGCCTCTATACGAGAAAGCCACTGTAGCGGACGCTATAGTGACACCTGCTACGTAGTGGCAAATAATAACCCTATCCGCCACCCACAAACCAAAAATCTTCCCGGATCCTAAGGTATCGATACAACACATGTATCGATACTTGCAATGTATCGTAAATCAAAGTATCGATCCTAAATATCGAATATCGGGCGTAAAAGTATCGATATTCTGGAATATCGTATCGTATCAGCCGTACTCGATTGAGACTGGGGATCAGTTCAAAATGAACTGAAACTGAACTGATATTTCAGTTCAGTGAGCCAAGGTCAAATGAAATTATGAAAACAATTAAAAAAAAGCCGATTAACAATTGACATTTAAATGCCATATTTTACCTGAACTACTGAACCGATCTAAGTGATCCCGGTCCATTTTCGGTTCACTGTTCACTTACACTCGCGGATGCTGTGACAGTATCGCTACATTCCATGCGTGCGCGCGCACCTGCGCGTCATGTCTTCGTGATGCAACCAATCGTTTGTATGTGCCCTGGTGGTCTAGGGGTTTGCATGATTATCCTTCACTTCGGCGACTCGAGTTCAAACCCCGTCGGTGTTTTAAATTTTTTTTTAAGGTTATATTTCTAAACTGTTTTTTCTTGTTTTTGGGTATGTCTTGGGATTGGGTTAGCACGTGGTTAGTTTCCTTTTCTTGAGCCCCCGTAGCGAGCGGTAGTGAGCGGAGGGCCATTCAAAAAGTGAAATATGGCATGGAATGTAGCGATACTGTCACAGCATCCGCGAGTTTCACTTACAGGTGAACTGGATCCTTTGACAAGGGAATCCCTTGGCTGGATCACTTTTTAAGTAGTGAGGGCAAAGTGATATTTTTACAATCGAACACGAATCAGTTCAATAAAGTTCAGTTAGATCGATCTGAATCGATCCAAAGTAGTGAATCGAATACGGCTTTCGTATCGCGCATCCCTACCATAAGCGACATAACCTTACTTTTTTTGAAAACAAGTCCTAGGGCTGTGCTTTAAAAAAAGGGCCATAAAAATGTTACAATTAGTTTATAGAACTCAAAAGTTTCAATATGTTTGTTACTGTAATAAAGCGGCATCTAAAGGTAATTTGTATAGCCATACAGTCCTCTTGCCAAAGACCAAGTTATCTTTGAGAATAGAGGGGCAAAAACTTGTCGATAGGGACAAAAACGTACATAAGGTAATACTTTTTATTTTATCTTGGATGTTGATTAATTTGCTAATATATTTTTAAAGTTAGGCTGCTTTGAAAACCTCTACAATTGGCAAAAAACTAGTTTGTCTGAGCCAGATTACATAGTTCACGATGGGCCTCCCTACGCTAATGGCAAGCCCCATATGGGCCATGCTATCAATAAAGTGAGTACATACTTTAATTGGAAATTGAGTTAAGAGGATTAGTATGATCAGTTTGTAAAATCTGTAATTACCTACCTAATAACTTTTCTAAATAAATTTTTTCATGTATTAAATTTTTCAGATATTAAAAGACATAATTTTAAGATATAAAATACTTGATAGAAGAAAAGTTGACTATATTCCAGGATGGGATTGCCATGGGTTACCTATAGAATTAAAAGCACTCTCAGATGTCAGAAATCTAGATGCCATTCAAATAAGATCTAAAGGTCAGTACCTTGGTACCAGTTGAAATTATTTATATTCAGTAGATGGACTTGAAATCTAGACAGGGTTTTGTCAAATTCTAAATACCTATGTCTTCAAAAATCTTTTGCCTCTATAAATATTTCAAAGCTGCTGCCATGTAACTAATAAACAAATATTGAATGTTATTTTAAATTAGGTCTTTTAATTGTGATTGCCAGTTTTCTGTAAAATTATGTCTCATTTAAGCCCATTAATTAAAAAATGGTGGTCTGTGAGAAAGGTGGCAGATAGGCTCGTAGATAGGTTTGAGGTCTGGAGGGCACCATCAATCATCAATATGACATTAACAAACTGGCTTAAAACACATAAGAACTGCAGAACTGGAAGATAAAAATAAAAATGGAACAAAATAATAATCTGGTGAGGTTTTTGGAAGAAAATCCGGTTCTGGTGATCTTAACCACCCATGGATTTGAACAATTTTTGAATATGCTATGGGAAGGGAATATTGTTTGGAGTTCCCTAGGGAAAAAAATCTGCAGACGAAAAATTTTTGTAAGAAAAAATTCAAAAAATAGGAAAAGAAAATAATAACGTACCACATAGGTATTATTTGTATTCACATCCTGAAAATGGTGTGCATATAATTGTTATTAGCAGAAATATTTATTTATTTATATATTGGTGCTAAAAAGTACAATACTCATACACAAGTCAATTCAATAGGTACCTAATCAAAAAAGTGTAATATAATTTAAAAGAAAACTTACTACTGAGAGCTAAGACATAATAATGATTAAAAAAATAATAAAAAGTGGCAATACAGCCAATATGTTTAAAGCTTCAACACACAAAACAACATAAAAACAACTATCATCAGTCGGACCGAAGGCAGTCCTCGAATGAAAAGAAAGCATTTTAAATTAAAAATTCTTTGACTGAGATTAAATGAATTAAGCGGCAGATCCTTGACAGACATGCTAGGCATTAAAGAATTTTTAGAAATTTAACTGTGGGTCCAAAATCACTCCCAAGTACTTAATCTCAGAGACAAACTCAACAAGGTCTCCATTTATATTTAGAAAAAAACCGAAGTTATTATATTTTTGACAATTTGCCTTTGAACCAATAACCATGCATTTTGTTTTTGAACTAAGTACTTAATTTTAATTTATTCTGACAAATTATGATGAATTATGATGCTCTTGCGAAGCAAGCGGCCGCAACGGCCTTCATAGGGCTTGCACCCCAGCTTACAGCACAGCTAAAGAAGCCCTCTCCAGGTGGACACAACAGCAGTTTGTAGACAAATGTAAAGAGTTACCTGGCCTAACTTATTCAAAGATGGCAGTGAATCTACCATCAGGAGTGAGAACTAAATAACTTCTTCAACTTGGCCGACAACGGGTGCAGGCTGTAATTGGCATGTACACTGACCATTGTTGACTAAGAAGCCACATGAACAAGATAGGGCTTTCCGAAGAAACGGAATGTCACTTGTGCTTGGAAGACGAAGAAACAATGGAGCATGTTTTTTGGTACTGTCCAGCAATGGAAAGAACCGGGCAAACGGTGTTTGGAAATTCTCAAATTACACTTGCAGATTTGAAAACTATCCACCCCAGAAGGCTATTCGATTTCATGAAAAGGATCGAGCCTCTGGCCTAATGGAGCCACAGATGTGAGCCACAATAGACCAAGGGTCGCAGTGGAGGGCCCTATTTGGGCCCAGTCACATGTCAAATACAATACAAAAGGACACCCAATTTCGAGACCGAGAAAGCCTCAGATATGGTGTCACCGAGGAGTTGTTATTTCTAAAGATACAGAAAGTTTCACTCTTAAAACGTGGCTAATTATTACAAAATAAGATAAGTATACATATTTTTTAAAAAATCAGTGACTTGCAAAAATTTGCCGAAACAATTCGTTTGGGAACCTAGCATGCTTTCAGTTTATGATTGTGCCTGACATGTGTGCTTGAAATTTATGAAAAGTTAAATCCATGATTTCAACATTGCTACATAGTATTATTTACTTCATGTTGTTTGTTACGCACGAACGTAATAGTAGAGTGCCCAACACAGTAAAAGCCTTCTATAAATGATTTCTGTGGGCACCTTGGGGTTACAAGCTGAAATTTTCACAGAATGAAGGCTTTATTATATTAATACAAAATCCGAAGGTAATAAAAAATCATAACGGGCAAAAGGGCAGTATACCTAAAAATTGAGATTACTATATGAACGTGTAGGATATTAAATTATGAATGTTTTCATATATAATTCATCTATATTTTTGTACGAATTATAATTTTTAACATTGCTTGAAATATGCAGATTACATTGGCCCTTACGGCAAAATAAATAAAAGAAATGAAATATCTCGCTTCGAACCTGGGCAAAATCTGATTGAAATATACTCATTTTTGTATTCACCTCACATTCTCTCCGAAATGAAAGCTCAAATCAAAAATTTTTATTCTTGCAAAAAGTTTGCCTTAAGTATTTAGAATACATAGGTTCATGAATACATTTTTTTTTCTCAAATGGTAATGGAAAAATAGAATTAAATGTAAAAAAGTAATTTTCTTCAAGCAGCGACCGGCCGATCTCTCGCTTCCCGAGTACTGTCGTATCTCACTTTTCTTCATAGCTTCCTCTCTCTCGCGCCTATTATACAATACAATAAGTGCTTTTACACCATTACGGGTTAGAACAGTAATAATAATAATTGCTATTATTAATTGAATAAAGTCAATGAAGACATTTTCGATTACACTGAAATTTATTTTTCCTATACGCTGCTAGGTACACTGTAATGTCAGATAAATACTTATATATACTTATAAATACTTATTGCTGGTTAAAGTTTGTTTTTTTGTGGTATAGAGTTTATATTAATTTAAGTGTTTGGTATGTTTGTGTGTGTTAAAGAATGGCGTTTCAGACTTCATATAAGTTATTGTTTGTAGTGTTATGACTTACAAGCAATTCACTAAATTCCACAATTTGTTTAATTGGCTGGGTTTGAATAAACTGTTTTTTATCAGAACGTGCTGAATGGTTCTATTTGTTGCCTCTTTTTTGTGAGGTTTCTTTCTTGCTATTTTTGATAAGATAAGGAATTGACCATCTGGTGGTGTTTATTAATTTTAAATAAACACAGTGCCGGACTCTAAATATTTGGCACAACAACAACAATATGGATTCGAAATTTAAATTTAAATGTTGTGCAAATAAAACTTATGGAAACTACGTTTGTACTTTGTGTTTGAATGTTTTCCATCCCAGTTGTCTAGAGAGAGACTTTAAATCACACACTAAGCTAGCTGGGAACAAAATTTATTGTACTGAGGAATGCAAGCAAGGGATGATGAAAACTGATCAGCAAAGCATACAGCTACTTCAAGATCTAGAAGAACTTCAAATACTTAACTATGATTTAAGAGAACAACTTGGGGCTAAGACGCGGCAACTTGAACTTCATTTCGAGGAAAAGGATTTTTTAATTACGACCCTTCAGGACGAAAACATGAAACTGAAGACTGAAATGAAAACCAAGGAAACACTATATAAAAGACAACGACGTAAAACCCAGGAATTTGAGGGGGATGTGCTGGAGATGGAGAATGGAATGGTAGAAGAATTGAACAATAAACGCAGGGAATTGTTAAATATTGGTGTTGAACTTAACGAGGTTCTCAATAAAAAGCGTGAACTGGAGACGGCTCTTGCAACCCACGCTGGAAAATCTGATCAACTTCAAAAGGAAGTAAATGAACTTAGGGACTTAATTGAGAAAATGAGTACTACAATCAATGTATTGGAAGCTGATAATAATTATTATCAGCAGGAAACAGTAGAGCTTAAACTTAAACTAAAAGGATTTTCTTTAGGGCATGATGTCCCCAACAGAGAGATACAGCCTAGTGCAAATAAAAATTCGGCTCCCCTAAAACTAGACAAGAGCACTAGAACGTCTAAATCTAAAGTATTAAAACGTCCACGCTCCGGTAAGTTGTTTTTTAAGATGATGAATTCCATAAAACTTTTGCAAAGTCGTCTAAAATTTTTTGAGATAGGACATACAAAGCATAAAAATAAGCGGTCTAGAAAAGGTCACAATGTTGATAACCGTGGTTCGGGAGTCGCGGGCAGTATTGTGAACTCTGGTTTAGCACCTAAGGAGGAAGAGAACAAATCCACAGAGTTGTCTACTCGGTTGTCTATTTCTCAGAAAATATATATACCCAAAATTCTTCTTGTTGGTGATAATACGGCAGCACAATGCGTGCCAATATTGGACAATATTTTGAACGGTGATAGGCAGAACTATTTTATTAGCAGCTTTTATAAACCTAATGCTCTTTTTGATGACATTGTTAGGGATATTTATCAAATTTGCTCTGATTTTGGACCTGACGATAGAGTCTTGATTTTGGCCGGAACCAACAACTGCCTCAGAGGTACAAACTTATGTTTGGATGTCCTTAATACAGCTCTGGATAATCTCTCTGGCACTAATGTATCATTGTTTGGAGTTGCTTACTGCATAAACAGGAATGTTTTAAATGAAATAATGTTCGAGTTTAACAATAGCTTATATTCTGCTGCTCAAAATTTTGATCATGTCCAGTATGTCGACATAAATTCCTGTTTGTGTGGTGAGAATATTGAGAATACAGGCCCTTTTATCACGGCTTTTGTAAAGAGATGTGTATTTCGACATTATTGTATTTTTTTTTAAATTTATATATAGATCATAGTAGTTTGATAAAGGTTAGAATAGATAACGAGGTGTCCCATAAAGCTCATCTAGTACATGTGCATGGTATGCAGAGTGGCGTCGATGGTGAATCGGGCTTTTTGCACTCTGCAAAAAGTGCAAAAAACATAGATGTAGAACTTTTAGTTAATGATCATAATAGACACATAATAAGCAAGGAGTTTTTTCGAGCCTCCGAGGGAATTTAAACACCCAATCATTTTTTGTCACCAGAATGTTCAATGCCTCTCTAATAAAGTTTTAATTCTGGACGTGGAACTTGAAAGGGCTCAGTGTGATTTCCTCTTGATTAGTGAACATTGGCTGAATGAGGAACAATTGAATCAGGTAGTATTTAGACATTATTTGTTAGTGGCGTCCTATTCTAGAAAGATTTCAACTCACGGTGGCGTAGCTATTTTTAAGAACGACAGCTTTTGTAAACCTGTTTATTCTTGTGAAATTTCCCAGTTCTGTGCCGAAGGTATTCTTGAATGTTGCTGTGTAAGAATAGATCATTTGAAACAGTTTTTAATAACCATATACAGACCACCTCTGGGTAACTTTAATTGTTTTTTGGAACTTTTTAACAGTATGTTAAATCATCTTAGTGGTCCCAATTATTGCTTCATTATAGGAGGTGACTTTAATGTTAATTTTTTGTCTGACGCTTTAAATCTAAAGCTCCTGTTTGACCTTATGGGTACATATAACCTAGTTTATAACGTTAAGGTTCCAACTAGGGTGAGTGCTACGTCAGCAACCTGTATAGATAATTTCCTGACGAATATAATATGTAATAGTTATTGTGATGTCTTGAATTTTAATGTATCTGACCACTATTGTCAATTTTTGTGATTTGAGTCTGACTCTAAGGTCGAGAAACTCGAAAGAAAGTACTGTTTCCGGAGAAATTTTGGTAGCGATAATATGCTAACTTTTATAAATTTTTTAAAAATGGAGGATTTTAGGGAGGTATTCCAAGTGCCTTCCCCCAATGATGCTTTTAGTGTCTTTGCGGAAATTCTTTTTCATTATTTTGATTTGTCTTTCCCTCTAAAAAAACACTACTTATTAAACAAACGTACAAAGAAAATTACATTAAATCCTGAGTTAACAAGGCTTAAACAAAGAATAACTATGTTTAATGATTTAGCTAAGTATGATAAACAATATCTCTCACTTGGTAAACAGTTAAATATAATATACAGAGAAAAATTAAAGAAATTTATTCGCAGTAAAAATGATCTTAAAATTTTGAATTCAGAGAATAAATCTAAAGCCATGTGGCAATGTATTAATAATATACAAAAAACAAATGTAAAACATGACATCGAAATTACGATTGATGGTAATAGAGTTTCTGATGATGAATTAGCTGATGCATTTAATTCACATTTTACATTGTTGGATGATAAAAAACCCACTGATTTTAAGTTTCTTAATGAGAATGTACCTTCTTTTGATAAAACTTTATTTTTATCGCCTGTTTGTAGTCAGGACGTTTTGAATATAATATGTAGGCTTAAGAATTCGAATGCACATGGTCACGACGGCATCTGCAATAATATTTTAAAACGTTGTAAAGAGTATATTGCGCACTTGCTGGCATATTTGATAAATCTTTCTATTGAGACTGGGTATTTCCCTGATAAGCTTAAGACTGCAATGGTAATTCCTCTATTTAAAAAGGGTAATCATAATAACTTTGAGAATTATCGCGGAATAAGCCTTCTGAGCAGTATTTCGAAAATTTTTGAGCTAGCCATTAAAGATCAGCTTGTGTCATATTTCTCCAAAAATAAACTACTCTCTTCCTCACAACATGGTTTTACTGCGGCTAAGAGTACTGAAACTGCACTCTGTGAGTTCCAGCGTATTATTGTTGAGTCTCTCGACAAAAAGTTATTAGTACTAGGCTTGTTCGTGGACTTTTCTCGGGCGTTTGATGTTGTCAATCACGAAATTCTGTTGTCTAAGCTTTCTAGATACGGACTGAGGGGTAGACCTTTAAATCTTATTAAATCATATTTAATGAACAGAAGACAAATGGTTAAAGTGAATGATGCAACGAGTAGCTACAAAATGATTGTAAGGGGTGTCCCACAAGGGTCAATTCTGGGACCCTTCTTTTTTCTGGTTTTTGCTAATGACCTCATTCACTTTATTAACAAAGGTGTCCAAAATACTCACGTTATTTCGTATGCCGACGATACAAATATTTTAATTATTGGAGAGAATCCTGTGCGCCTAAAAGAAGCTGCAGAGGATGTTTATGAGAAAGTTTTGCTCTGGTCGCATAAGAATGAACTCAATCTAAACAAAAAGAAAACGACGACCGTATATTTTTCATTTAGACAGAATATGAACCTGGAACTATTTAATGGTTCGTATTTGCAACCGACTTTGGCTAGTGACACTAACCTATTGGGGGTAGTTTTTGACCATAATTTGAGGTGGCTGTCGCATACAGAAGAACTATGCAATAAATTGCGTAGTTCTTGCTATGCACTGAACTTTTTATCCATGCACTGTAGTAGTGATGTGCTTTTAACTTTGTATTATGCCAACATCCACTCGAGAATTAGATATGGGATATTAAACTGGGGTATGAGTGCAGGTGTTGGTAGAATCTTTATAATGCAGAAGTATGCGGTACGCATTATCGCCGGCCTAAGGTATCGTGAATCATGCAGGGGCGCTTTTAAAAGCTTAAAAATTCTAACAGTGGCAGGTCTATATATTTATCAGGTATGTTGCTTTGTGTATCAGAATAGGTCAGCTTTCCGAAGTGTTAGGGCGGAACATAGTTACAATACTAGGTCGAAAGAACTTCTATTACCTATAAATCACCGATCCGCAGAATTTCAAAAATATATTTACTTTACGGGCTGTAAATTTTTTAATAAATTAAATGAAAATATTGTGGATGCTGTTAATATTGATATTTTTAAAACAAGACTAAAGAAATACTTGGTAGAGAAAAATTGTTATAGTGTGGAGGAATTTTGTTAATTGTTAGCTGTATACTTGTGTTTTATGATGTTTTGTCTGACTATTTTGGTGTACTGTACTTATATTATATGATGTATTGCTGACTATTTTAGTATCTGTTTCTTACATTTTCTTTTTTGACCTTTTCTTCTATTATCGTGACTTTGTGTACTTTTCAATTGAAGAAATAAATGCTTTGATTTGATTTGATTTGATTTAAAGAACTAGAAAAAAAATCATATACTTAATGCAACTGCTATTAAAAAAAAGACTAGCTTTTATTCAGAATAGAAAAACTGAAAATGTAAAAAATCTTTATAATAACAAAATCTATTTATCTTCAGTGTCTATCAGGAATAGACACAATGACTTCAATATTGCCTTCCAGTATTTTTTTTGCATGATCCTATGCAACCTATTTAATTTCTTCTTTGTGTACAAGCTTTGCTTTCATACAATCTAATAAAAATTTATTTAATTAAGTTTTATTATGTACCGATTTAATCTAATAATAAGTTACCTTTTTACATCCAAAACAGTGGAATTTATTTATCCACTCTGTTTTTAGTTAAAAAAAAAACAGTTAACGAACTTTTTATCTGAACGAGCACTGATAAGAAAACAAATTGCGAACCAATTGACAACAAATTACTATCCTCTATAGTCACGAAGAAGCTGATACTAGGATTTTGTTGCATTATACTCTCTGCTAAACATTGTATGTATTATTTGACATGCATCGTGGACTCCAATGACACTTGTACTTCTGGTACATATTAAAAATATATATAAATATATATATTTCTAGCGAGTTTGGGGTAAAATGTGGAAGAGGAAATTCGGTGCGATATGTGGCCGTTCATGACACCAACCTAGAAGAAAAACTTGCAAAAAAATTACCTGCATTTCATGCTCTAACGGGTTGTCATACAACCAGCCAGTTTTCAGGATTAGGAAAATAAAATGTTGGAAAATGTATCTAAATTATTCCGACTATTTAGACGGTATTGGGTCCAGGAATTTTCAGATGGCATGTTCAATAACATAGAGAAATTTATCATAAAATTATTTTCAACAAATCCAAACATTTCGTCTATTAATATATTCAGGACACTATTGGCCTATTCATCGCTAATTGAAAAAACTAGCCCCTACAAAAAATTGTTTAAAATTTCGCAGTATGAGAGCACATTATCAAACTAAGGTGTGCTTCAGTTCCTTAGAACCAAATCCCCTATTACCAGAGGTGACAGAATGCGGATGGAAATTTGAGGAGGCAGGTGATATCCAAATTATCCTCAATTTTAACAACACCAGCATTTCCTTCGGATGTAAATGTATTTGTTGCATGTGGAAGTAAAAAAAGGTAAATTATTATTAGATTAAATAGGTACATAATAAAACTTAATCAAATAATTTTTTATTAGATTGTATGGAAGCAAGCTTGTAGACGTAGAAGAAATTAAATAGGTTGCATAGGATCATGCAAACAATACTGGAAGCCAATATTGAAGTCATTGTGTCTATTCCTGGTAGACACTGAAGATAAATAGATTTTGTTATTATAAAGATTTTTTACATTTTCAGTTTTTCTATTCTGAATAAAAGCTAGTCTTTTGTTAATAGCAGTTGCATTAAGTATATGATTTGTTTTCCACTTCTTTATTACCTAGCATTCCTAGCAACGTATAGGAAAAATAAATTTCAGTATAATCGAAAATGTCTTCATTGACTTTATTCAATTAATAATAGCTATTATTATTATTAGCATTCTAACCCGTAATGGTGTAAAAGCACTTATTGTTTTGTATAATAGGCGCGAGAGAGAGGAAGCTATGAAGAAAAGTGAGATACGACAGTACTCGGGAAGCGAGAGATCGGCCGGTCGCTGCTTGAAGAAAATTACTTTTTTACATTTAATTCTATTTTTCCATTACCATTTGAGGAAAAAAAAATGTATTCATGCACCTATGTATTCTAAATACTTAAGGCAAACTTTTTGCAAGAATAAAAATTTTTGATTTGAGCCTTCATTTCGGAGAGAATGCGAGGTGAATACAAAAATGAGTATATTTCAACCAGATTTTGCCCAGGTTCGAAGCGAGATATTTCAATTTTTTTATTTATTTTGCCGTAAGGACCAATGTAATCTGCATATTTCAAGCAATGATAAAAAATATAATTCGTACAAAAATGTAGATGAATTATATATGAACACATTCATAATTTAATATCCTACACGTTCATATAATAATCTCGATTTTTAGGTATACTGCCCTTTTGCCTGTTATGATTTTTTATTACCTTCGGATTTTGAATTAATATAATAAAGCCTTCATTCTGTGAAAATTTCAGCTTGAAACCCAGAGGTGCCCACAGAAGTCAAAATAAGTTATAAGTAGCACTCTACTATAATGACTGCCGTATAATTTCGATTTGTATGATAAGATAAATTTTATAAGTTATCGGCTTCAATCCTAGAAGGCAAATATTTTTTTTAAGTTTTTTTTTCTTGATTTTGGGCATGTCTTGGTTTAGTTTTTCTTCGTTACGCCGCCGCACAGTGGAGCGAAGTATAGGGGAAATCGGGACATTGGTCATAACTTTTTGACTATTCGGACGACTCTGATAATTTTGGACTTTCTGGAAAGCTGAGGCGTTATCTTTTTAAAGGTAGTCATTAAATTTGAGATTCTTCGAATATTCAAGATGGCGGACATCATAAGTTGATTTCATGTATACCTATTTTAATTACATATTTATAAATATTTTACAAATGCTCAGAAAAAGGCTTCATAAGTATAATATATTTTTATTAGATGCGAAAAGAGTTAAATATTGATGGAATTGTGGCTATACTGAGTTGACAGAAAATTTTTATAAAATAGATAGGTATTCATGTGGCTCCTGAATGTGGTTACTTCAAATAATTGAAATGGTAATACTAATTTAAAAGGGAATAATATTTGCTGTATCAATTCAAGAAAGGATAATAAAATACTTGTTTACCAATACCTATAAACGTATGCTTATTCAGAACACATAAAATTCGACAAAGGCGAATAACTAAGTATAAGGTATCTACAACAACAATGATATTTTCTTTTTCGGTCAACTCAGAATTAGCCTTCCTTGTGTTAAAATTTGCAGATATTCTCAGATTGGATATATATGAATCAGATGTTCGAAGAAGGTTGTATAGGATATCCTGGTTTGTGTACAACCGGCTACTTTTTTTGGAATTGTTTCTCTATAATTACGGAATTTTATTTCGTGCCTCTGCAGCTTCTTCTGAGAGGTAGCCGATCTGCGTAAGCCTACAGCGATTACTGAGCCAGCTTAAATAAGATCATCAAAATGAGGCCATGAAAATGTGACGTTTTGTTTATAATTTAATGCCGACATAAACTTCAATTTTGATAATGTGAATGTGGGTTAGTAGCTTTTGCGCTGACAACTTCAATTTATTGGAGACAAGATAAAAGCCGAATAAGTCTTAAAATTGCAAATTTTGGCAGCCAATCCTGATAGGTTTATTTACAGCAAGAAATGGTCTATGTCCTAGAAGTAAAAGTTGCTTGGATACCTTTGGCCATTTTTTTTAAACTCAAAAAATATTTACTTTTTACTGGATTTTTAAGGGCAAGATTTTGTATGCTACCCTACAGTTAAGATATATATTTCAAATATAATATTAATGTGAATTTGTTCTGTAATGATTTCTACTGCTACATATTGTACACGAAATTTAATAAAATACAAGTAGGTTTAGATTTTCAAATTTCAGTTGCACCCGTTTTTTCATTAAATATTGCTATACAAGAGTTGTACCAAAATCATCAAGTCTCCCTCACAAGAGTGTACTACGAACGCCTTCCTCTGTTGTTTTTCTATAACGCCAATATGTTTATAAAAAAAATATGTTACAATAAAATCCCAATATGCATTTTAAGAAAATGCCCAATGTCCCAATCTTAACACGGTGTCGATCCACTGTGCGCCGCAGCAAGCAAAGCAAACCTTTTTTCGCGGAAGCTCGACCGTAATCATTTCCATTACTTTGGGTTAGTTAAGGTTAACTTTGGTTAGTTTGGGTTAGCTATGGTTAGTTGCGTTTCGTTTAAGCCAGTACGAGATTGCGCGAAGCGCTTGCCTCTTTTCGCTGAAGCCCGTCCGTAATCATTTCATTTAATATGGGTTAGCTTAGGTTAGTTTCGGTTCATATAAGCAGGTACAATTTAGCATTAAAGATTGGGTCTAAATCCTTTCGGTTAGTTTGAATTGGTTTCAGTTTGGCAATGGATTTAGCTTTAAAATGGCTATTTCAATCATATTCCGTACATTTTTCATTAAAGAGAAGAAAGACATGAAACTATTACCGGAAATTTCAGTAAACTGGCGGGATATATTATTTTATTTTTTTGATAAAGGGTACATGACATTATTACAATTTTGGCAACATTGTGTGCGCGATGTCTTATTTTGCAAGAAATGTAAAAATTTCCGACTCAAAATTTTTTTTTTGTGTGAAAAAAGGCTTTGTCTTCATTTTTTAAATCTACTCCATTTTACATGTTCTTTCTGCAAATATCCATAAGTGGTTAAGTGCACCAGACCCGAAAATCTATTTAAAACTGCTGTTTTCTTGTTGAAAGAAGAGACAGGTTTTCTGGGGTGTGTTAGAACAGCACAAAAGTGTTTTGAACGATATTCAAACCTTGAAAACCATATCAAGCTGCAAAACAAGCCTTTGGTAACTCATTGCAGCTAAATAGGATTGGGTTCTGGTGTCAGTGGTGTCTATAACCACCCACGGATTTGAAAAATTTTCGAGTATGCCATGGCAAATGAATGTTATTTCGAGTACTTTAGGGAAAAACTCGGGGAAAAAGGATTTGTGGACGAACCATTTTTTGCAATAGAAAATTAAAAAAAGCACAAAATTAAGAATGTAGCACATAATGTATTCACGTCCTGATAATGGTATGCACATTATAGTTATTAGCGCAAAGAGTAAGTTTCACATTGAATTTACTTAAAAACTTAGCAAAGTATTAAAATAAGGAATATATAATTTAAAACAGTTGACTGGATTGCAAAAGTTAGCCTATTTTATTTGGGAATGTAGCATGCTTAGAGTTTACACCTGTTCATCTCTGTTTGATACTAGCCCCTTTTCCTTGCAAGTATAAATGAAATTCATGATTTCAACAATGTTTTCATGTACTGCGAGTATATGCTTTAAGTTGTTTTGTGTGATTATAATGATTGCCATGTAATTTTGATGGCAGATAGGCTTGATAAAAACATCAACATACTACCACCATAAAGTAAAATAGGACTTTGTGGT
>MU183640.1:170647-184685 GCA_016904865.1 Pissodes strobi | reverse complement strand
GCTTTGCCCGAACCTAATTGAAAATCAAGCTCCTATATCAATTTTATAGTCTTCCGAAAAAGAATATTCGTTTACAATATCTCGTCTTCTTAATAGCGCTATTTTATATAAAAATTTGTTGTTTCAGGCGTCACAAAACACGTAGGAGATGCTTTGTTACTTGAAAGGTCGCAAAGAACAGGGCGGGTAAATACTCTGGGAATTGCCCCTTGGGGAATCGTCGAAAATAACCAAGATCTTATTGGGCATAACACGGAGGTGCCGTATCATTCAATCTCATCGCCTAGGTAAGTTTATATACAATACTATTGTGAATGCTATATATGTAGTATATTACTACATGTTAAAAGATTTTTTAAATGGGAAATTCCACACTAAAACGTTTTTCACAGTATCACTATCAGGACATTATTTTTACACCCTGTTAACTCACTCTTTCAATACATAGTGCAAAAGCTTTAAGGTTGCAACCTTATTGTTTTCCTACTGAAACAAGTAAATGTTTAATATTATTTCTTAGATAAATTGAATTCTAAGTACGAGACAGAAGAAGAAAAATAAATTCTCAATAATAATTTACAAACATATATTGCTTTGCTATCCCTACAACGGAAATGCCTTTCTTTACTTCTCCCTTCTGCATTTTTCATTACAAATCAAGTGCCTCAATGTAGTTAGTCAGTGCACAAATAATGTTCAGTTTATATGTTTTGACGCTCGAACTTTATGTCATCCGTACGTTCCTTGACTGGATGTCTCTAAAAGCTTAAATACCTAGATCTTCTATCGCAGTACTGAAGGCAACTTTTTCCTGACCGAAATACTAAAATTGTCATTCTCGAGTAAGAAAATTATGAAGATCCCGTTTTATTAGCCATTTATCTAGGTTTTGTGCGGAAGTAAACACAACTGAAACAAAATTAAACCGACACGACGCCACGCGTTGTTTCTATTAGGGACTACAATGCATCTCGATGTATGGAATAAGATAATGTAAGGAAAGTAGCAGATTGCGTTTGGAAAAATATACTAGAAGTTATTTAAAAATAAAACTGCCAGTGTTGCCTTTTCTGGATTTTAGAAAATGTCATGTCTGTTTATTTCATATACCAGTATTCCCCATCTTATTTGATGTAAAATATTTTCTACAAACGACTAATTTTAAATATCTAGGTAAGAAACTCGAAACTTCACCTATCCGACTCATAAATATAGTAGATAACGTTCTGAGGTAATAAAGGAGATATCATCAGTATGTCTCCTAAAAACATGATTCAGGTCATTGATGTATACAAGGTATAATAAGATAGGAGAACTGACCTCTATGGTACTCCTATAGTTATACATACCCACACTTGGCATCTCTTATAATTTTTAGACCATGCAATCGTGATATACAAATCCGAATGATCTACTTAGATTGCAGGATATCCTAACTTGGCACTCCTTCGCCGCCAAGTGTAAGTATTTGTTTTATTTATGTCTCAGAAATAATATTTTATTTACCCATAGAAAATTATAAATTTTTTGTTTTTGTATGAGGTGTTTTTTCGATCCTCGCAACTTTTTGGGAACTAGAACGTCCAAAGGTGATCCTCTATTTAAAAATATACACGCCCATAATTTTCCGATTCACATCAATCTCAAAAAGGTTCAAAAGACTATTAAAGTCAATGTGTCCAGAAAATGTCATCATTATTAAATCATAGTAATAATAATTATTAAATAGAAATATGGATTTCAAACGAATCTGATTGGTACTGTTTATTGACTCGGACAGTAACTTGAAACCCGGTTTAAAATTAAAAGTTATTATTTACAGCAAGAGTAAGCATAAGCGAATTCAAACCAAAATCATGTTGCGGAATGTCATGGAATTTCTATCCGAAATTGAAACATTTAAGTGAAGAAGGACTAATTGAAAGCCATTAAATGGATAGATCAATGCAATCAAATCGGCACAAAAATTAAATTATATTCCTTCAATTATAAATATTATTAACTAAAATGTAGAGGTCATTTCGATATTAATAAGTACTTTATTTCAAGCTTCTCCTTTAATAGATTAGAATTTGTACGGCATTTGAATATAATACCATTTTTGTATCAATCCGAATTTCTGATTTCAGTCATTGTTATACAGCCCTAGAAAAAATTTATATTTGATTAAACTCAAAGAAGCCATTTGTGATGTCCTAGAGAAGCATGTTTTTGAAGTCCCAATTCAATTTTATATTATTTCAGCGTACGGAACCAAATATGAAAATTCAAAGACAGAGGCAGAAAAATGCATGGACCTTTTTAAAGGTACAGAAATTATATTATCTTTGACATAAAGTGTTGGAGATGGACATATTGTTGAAATCGCGGCAATCTGTAATTTAATAATGAAAACTTAGTTACTAATGCGTTCTTAAAACTCATTTATTGTTATACGAAGAGGGAATGTGAATGGTGACCTTGGAGCGTAACAAATTTTTCGCAGTCTTTTGAATGAGGGACCGATTTATTTAATTTAATAGCAAACATAAATTTAAATGCTGCTCGAGCATGGGGGTGATTTGGTACAGTTTGTCAATGAAGTAAGAATATCTTAAATATCCCTTTAAATTTTTTTACAAAAAAAGGTTAAAGCTCTGATGATAGTTTTTAACTGTGTATTTTCTGGCACTAGCTGTTGTACCTGCAAATGTTGTTCTAAAATATGTGTTGTTTTATGTAAAAATCTCAAGTATTTTTCAAGTCCAGTTATCAAAAATAACAAAAAGATTAGTTTTCTTAGATTTTTTTTTAATTTTTTTTTAACCTGAAACCTGCAACATATTTGTATCGAGCGTACAGGATCCCTCGTTACGTTTTGTCCTCAAATATTTGAACACTTCATGCCTGGTCCTCCGCTCACTTTCGAGGCGCAACTAACAAAAGCTAACCCCCAGCTAACCCAAAATATGGGCGAAAACATCCGCCTGAATTAATTTCCATAAGAAAGGCAATTGGCAATACATAAAGAACCAAAATGAAACGAAGCGGCATCACAGAATATAAAATGTTGACAAACGGATGGCGGAATGTCAGTAACGCCATCCCGCCGACCAGTGAGAACGAAGAACGACTCTTTACCTACGTGAATACGACCAATAGAAAAGGAGCACGCTCGATTGTTTGCTACGTGTCGAAAATAGGTCCAGATTGAAATGTTAATATTATGAAAGAAAATTAGTAATCCGCATTTTTTTTTCGTAAATCAACTTGAAATAGGTTCCTCTTATTATATTAAATAACTCTCTTAAGTAATTTTGATAGCATTATTGTTAAGGATCACCTATTTGTCTACTGCATGGCATATATTAACAACTAAATATGAAGCGTTAATTAATTTTCCATAACGTACTTTTGACAAAAGAACATGTATTAATTCACGACATTTTAAATATATAGTAGCAAACAAAAAATAGTTAAAATAGGTACTTTCTTTCGCAGAGTACGACTATGAGTTTATTTACTTACGCATATTTGAGTTCAAATGAACGGATACTCTGTTTTCATGAACATGGCGGCCAGTTCATTCTAGACGAGTGCCGGCTACGCGACGTTGTTTTGTATTATAAATGTTAGTATTATTATCTACACGGTAAGCGAAAAATTTATATTTTATCATGCTCTATTTTCTAATAAGTGTAATTTTTCTGCCACGTCATTAAAAAGAAGCTGCTGATTTTCCATGATGCAGACATATTCTTAGGTGGCATCGGCAATAGCGCCGCAGTAGCGGTAAGTAATAGTACGGCTTGCGTACTATTTTATAAGAGAGGAAAGAAGAAGGGGAACGATGTTGGCGTCTACATATCTAGTAAACAAATCTGTCTATTTTTGATATGCCTTTGGTCTCAACACATTTGGTATGCAACTTTAGAATTTTTTTTCAAATATGCATCGCCTTTATCGAATTGTACAATACAAAATATGGGCTGTCATTTAGAGAAATGGCTATAGCGTCTCAGAGGCGAAAGAAGCACTGGCAAAGATAAGCAGTGATTTATTGTTAGACAAAAATGTTGTTATATTTCTCGAATTGACAAGCTATTCCAACAAATCCTTCTTTAGAATATACACTTTATCTTACGCCCTTAAATAAATGAATGAATTAATTTATATACTTAGGCTCTTCATTTTCTATGTAATTTGACTGTTTTCTCATAGCTTCTCATGGAATTCAAAAAACAATTCTGTAAGAAGTTATTGTCCATACAGTTTTATTTTATAATCTTAAAACTTATTTAGTCAAACTCAAGCAAGGATTTACTTGGAATTTTTCAAAATTGTTGTGACTTTTTGATCATAATCAGTTATTTTGCTTACGTCCGCGTTCTGCGGAAAGATTTCATCTATACACAAACTAAATTTTAAGTTTCCCCATTGAACTGTTCTGTTTAAAAAACGGAATATGTATACAAGACCTAAAGCCTGAAGCGACTATTTTCGTGGCGAGCATTTCGAAGTTGTTTCTTAAGTGGTTCAATCACAACTACTACTTCCGGTCCCGGCCTTTCATTAGATTCGCTAAAAATAAAGTAGAGAAGGGTCCCTTTAAATGATAAAGTTCTGGACTGTGCTCAACTGAAATTATTTTTTGATGGCAGTTACATAGGCGTACATAATTGGGTGGATTAAAACGTAAAAAAGATATTTATTTAATTTAATAATTCTTTAAAATGTTGTTAGGCAAATCGTAAAGGTCTTTAGACAGTTAAATGGCTGTAAGGAAATAAATACTATACTAGACGCGCCGAACAGATTCACCAAACACGGAAAACACGGATACAATAATTCTTCTTATTTTATGATTCCATTGATTTCAAACATAGGAACTTTGATTAACACACTCTATGTTTATTTTTTGTATTATGGATAAGAAAAATCGAAATGAAATACAAAACATTGGGTCGATTCAATCATAAAATAAGAAGAATTGTTTCGGCGATTGGTGAATCTGTTCGGCGCGTCGGGTATAGAAAAGAAGCTGACGTCATGCTCTGACGTATTGGTCCTTTATTTGCACATTTTGCTAGCTGTTTCAGTTTTAACGTCTTTATGTATCAAGCTCAGTGTCGTGTCATAGCCTAAAGAAAAACATAGCTGCGACACTTAAGCGCGGCACCTTTGACAAGCGAGGACCAACTTTATTACTATGTAGTGGGGAGGAAATAAATAAATCTAACTTGACGTCAACCCCCCGGCAATCATTAGTGAAGTGAGCCGTATTCAATTTTTTTGGGACGTTATATACTAAAATTGTTACTATCCCCTATTATTTTATTTTAACTTTCATTACAAATTATATGATTTATAAAATACTGCTTATTTCGAGTAGAGAATAACCAATTTTTTGATCCAAAAAGCTGCATAAAGAGAGCCGGATATTTATTTAAACATTACACCTGAAAGAAATAGTTAAAAATGTCTTTTGAAGTGAAATTAAGAATGGCGAATGTAGATTACTTGTAGTAAGTACAGCATTCTTGAAAGAAAAGTGAATTATCTAAAGAAAAATATAATTGAGTTACATATTATTTTGATAAATTACGATCAAATCAACTCATTTATGTAGAAAATTCTTTATTTTTTAACGTTATAACACACATATAATAAATTGAAATTGAAATAAACTCACATGAATATAACTATAATAAAATATAAGCTCCAAGATAATCTTCAAATATCAACAAGATCTATACACAAGAAAAGTTTTTTTATATGAGATTTTATTTTGCACAAGTAGTTTCGGTTTTAGACGAACTTGTGAAGATCTGCCATAATAATTTCGAAAATTTTGATTTATCTAGTTGTTCTCTTCTAAGCTTAAAAAAGATCTTATATAAGTACATAATTTTGTTTTATATAGATTCTTAGCAACCTGCACAATTTTATAAGCGTATTATGTACGATTTTGCATATTTTTTCGCTTTTTCATTTTATTCGCTAGATAAAAATATTGTCAAGATGGTGAAATGAAAGTAAATTTTTGATCTGGCTATAGTTTACGAACTAGTTTATGCATGAAGTGCACAATTACGCTAAATCGGAGCAACATGTACTGTGTGTTCAATTTATCTTGATAACATTTTCATTCGCTGTAACTTTTTTGTTTTTAAAGATATCAAGTTAAACAAAAAAGCAAAATGTAGGGTTGGTAGCCAAGTTTTTTTCTAAGTTACATATAAAACAAAACACTAACGATTTTTTGACATATCAGCCTACTCTATATTTTTTAAATATTACTGCATTTTTGGAATCTCTAGAGAAATCTAAACACATTTCGTGTATAATATATTATACCTATCTTTAGGTGTTTACGAAATATTGACAGTTGAAAGTCGGGCATTTTGACATTTTGATAGGCATTAAAATCTAAACCGCACGAGAGCAAAGAAAACGGTTTGCATATTCCTGTCCATCGAATGACAGTAACTTTGAATTTAACCAGCGAATAAAATTAACAGGACCTTTTAAACCTCCGGTTAAATTGATAGCTTATGAAAACCTAAGATAGAGATGTGCAAACCGTTTTCTTTGATCTCGTGCGGTTTAGATTTTAAAGCCTGTCAAAATGTCAAAATGCCCGACTTTCAACTGTCAATATTTCGTAAACAGCTAAGGATAGGTATAGAATATTATACACGACATGTGTTTTGATTTCACTAGAGAGTCCAAAAATGTAGTAATATACACGGTGTTCTATTTAAAAAATATATAGAGTAGGCTTTTATGTCAGAAAATTATTGGTGTTTTGTTTTATATGTAATCTAGAAAAAAACTTGGCTACCAACCCTACATTTTGCTTTTTTGTTTACCTTGGTATCTTTAAAACCAAAAAAGGTACAGCGAATCAAAATGATATTAACGTGCTGATCAAATCTCAAATAATGGATATATCTGGATAACGATCAACTTTTACGAAAAACAACCAGCAAAAACAAAGTTTTTGAGACTTACACTTACACCTTTAATGTAGAATCCGAACTGTTTATTGTCAAAAGAAATGTTTTGCACTTTCTTATCCTCCACATAACCACAACCTGGAAAATAGTCCCCACCAAACTGAAAATTTCGTATATCTAGATAATTACTAAATAACTAAGATAAGAAGATGCAAATCGTTTCGCGCTAAGTTAAACAGATCAAATTCTTTAAATGGAAGGAATGCTATTCGACATGCTACATGAAATTTATCTAGAATTTTTGGAAGAATTCCAAAATCGGAAAATATGTCCCGCTCTTTTGAGACCTTTAATATATTCAAATATAATTCAATAATATTGTCAAACTAAAATCAACATGGCTAAATGATGAAATGGTTGTAAGACTAATAAAAAAAATTAGAAACATGTTATTTCTATAAAATGTGTATACATATGAAGGGTACAGGGGAAAAACGATCTAAGCGCCATTTCCACAACTTGACTTCACAAGAAATTTTATTCTTGATAAAAGTTGGTATTTGGAAAAAACTAATTTTGATAATGCTAAATTAAGGATAAGTTATACAGGGTACTTAATATGTACAAAAATGATGGTTAAAAAATCAAAAACTTTGGAATATCGGAAAACCTTCTACAGAAGAAATTAAGCTCGTATTAAGATAAAAATAAAAGTCAAATACCATTTTTTCCAAAAGTGCACCCCAAATCCATGTCAATTATTGAAAAACCCCGCTTTTCCTTAATTTCGTCCTTATTTTTTTCAGCAACGATGCACTTTTGGAAAAAATGGTATTTGACTTTTATTTTTATCTTAAAAGGAGCTATATTTTCTCTGTAGAAGCTTTTCCTATATTCCAAAATTTTTGTTTTTTTAACCACCATTTTTGTATTTTTTAAGTACCCTGTATAACTTATCCCTAATTTAACATTGTCAAAATTAGTTTTTCTCCAAGCACCAACTTTTATCAAAAATAAAATTTTCTGTGAAATCAATAATAAAAAAGTTTCGTATGGAAATGGCGCTTAGATCGTTTTTCCCCTATACCCTTCATACATATTTTATGAATGTTTCCATATTATTAATTTTCGATTATTTTTGGGCTCTTTAAATTTTTTAACCTATTCCGACACGTTTTAGTCCGTTTTTGTGCTTTTAGTTAGTTTGGGTTAGTTCAATCAGCTTTCGTTTAGTTTTAATTTATTTTAGTCATTTGAACCCGGTTCCGATACATTATAACCAATTTTAATGTTTTTGGTTAGTTTTGGTTAGCCGCCAAAATTGGGTCGTTCGATCAACCATCGATTACTTTCGGTTCCGATACGTTATTACCAATTTTAGTGTTTAGGATAGTCGCCAAAATTGAATTAATCTGGGTTAGTTTTAACTTACTTAATATTATTTTTAAACTATTCCTATACGTTTTAGCCCGTTTTGGTACTTTTAATTACTTTTTGTTTGTTTTGGTTAGTCTTTCAATCAAATTTTGGTTACTTTCAATTAGTTTCAATTTATTTTTGTTATTGAATTAATTCAAGTTAGTCGTCAAAATTCGGTTAATTTTGGTTAGTTTCAACTTCTTTTAATATTTTTAATCTGTTACGATACGTTTTAGCCCTTTTTGGGACTTTTGGTTAGTTTTGGTTAGTCGTTCGATCGACTTTTGGTTAGTTTCAGTTAGTTTTAATTTAGTTTAGTAATTTGAATCGGTTTCGATACGTTATAACCAATTTAAATATTTTTAATTAGTTTAGGTGAGTCGCCAAAATTCGGTTAATTTGGGTTAGTTTCAACTTACTTTAATAAGTTTAATCTGTTACGATACGTTTTAGCCCTTTTGGTGCTTTTGTTTACGCCAAAATTTGGGTTAGTTTTAACTTCCTTTAGTATTTTTAATCTGTTCCGATACGTATTAGACTGTTTTGGTGCTTTTACTTACTTTTGGTTGGTCATTCAGTCAACTTTTGGTAACTTTCACTTAGTTCCAATTTATTTTAGTCATTTGAATCGGTTCCTATACGTTATAAGCAAATTTAATGTTTTTGGTTAGTCGCTTAATTCGCTTAAATTTTTGTAGTCTGTTACGATAGGTACGTTTTAGCCCGTTTTGGAGCTTATGGTTACTTTTGGCTAGCTTTGGTTAGTCTTTCAATTAACTTTCGGTTAGTTTCAGTTAGTTCCAATTTATTTTAGTCATTTGAACCGATTCCGATATCTTATGATCAAATTTAAGTTTAAATAAATAAACTAACTACACAACTCTGCCGTCCTTTTCCCATTTTAACCCATAAACAGTAACTTATTTATATAACATACAAACAAAACAATATATACACATAACGATAGTCTATTTACCCAAATAACGAATCTTTTTCAATTTTAATTCCTATGAAAATTTATTGCACTCCGGCCCAAGTAAGCGCGTATGATTGGCATCGAGTTCCAACTGCTTAGTGTCCTCGCTTCACTGAGCTTCACGGAGAAAATTTGATTCCGTACCCCACTAAACGAGCCGAGTGTCGCGGCTATGGCTTCTTTAGGCTATGGTCGTGTCGTGTCGTCACTTACGATGGCTATTATTCCAATGAAACGAGTCAGTCATCCATATATAAATTAAGGAGTGAAAGAAAAAGGGGGGCTGTGAAACCACCTATACAATCTTCAACAGGAAAAACTTTACATATTGATGAAGACTACAAAGTTGGAATTAGTAACTGTAGAATAGAGCATACATTTTTTTCAAGAAAAACTAACAACCCTCAACAAAATTCTATGTACCTTACAGGAAGAAGAAAATGAATTTTAATTGGGAAAGGAAAATGGGAAATCACTCTTAATCGAAAATGATGAAGCTGTTTGTTGAATGAAATATTACGTAAGACTGTGTCTGACGTAATGGTAAGAAATAAGAATATAGAATAGGATTAACGTCGCGGTATCAAACGGTACTGCAACGACGAAGCTATAATTTGATCACGTTTACGCGAGTCCAATCACCAGGATCTCGCCTCCCATAACTTGGACCGTTATGGAAGGCGGTACAAAAAAGCTTCTCCTGACACGGTACTGACGGTTATGGATACTCGCGGCCTGACGAAGAAAAGATTTGCGGAAGCATGAAATGATGACGGTAAGGATGAAACCTATGCAGTAGCAGCGAAGGCGGATAAGATAAGCGGCGGCGATGGCGGTTAGTGGCGGTCGTCATGGCGGCGGCGATCTGCAAGAAGCGGCCTGGGACCGGTTCTAGCTGGGCGGCTTACATTGGCGGAGTGGTGGCGGTGCTCAATGGAGTGGTCTGGTCGGCTTGGCTGCTTGTTCGAGAAACCAGGTGGATTCTTCTGCCGGTTCAGCGCGCGCGATGCGGCCCGGTTTTGTTACCTCGGCGCGTGGTGGGGATCGCGTGACGACCCTCGTTAGGTGGGGCAGTGGGGACCTCGTACACACGATTCGCGGTAAGTGATGCGGCGTGCTACCGGTACTACGCGAGAACTGCGGAAAATACAAAAGCCGTTTTCCCGGCTTTTTGCGACGGAATACTTTATTCAACTAAATAGATTAAGAATATCTAGATTAGATTTAACGAAAAAGAATTACGTCAATAGCCCGTACAATAAGAAAGTTAAAACCTAGAATGCATGCTCTAAAAATATAGTAACTTCGAGACTGAGAAAAAAAAAAGCATTAATAATACATTTCTAAGATATGAATTTCCAAAATCTTTATCAAATTAATATCTTAAACAACAAATATACATAATTAAAGTTGTGAAGAATCACAGGTGCAGGACAACTAAAAGCAGATTTCTTTTTCTGAAAAAATGCCAAAATTTTGACTTTTATAATTTTTTTTCAAGGCTATTTTTTTCAAAGATTGAATCTTGTCTGATAAAAATAAATAAAACGGTCTCCAAATTGATGCCTCAGGGAAACACGATTACGTTTGTAACAAATTATAAATCACAGTATCTACATTTAATTGGCCTATACAGCAACAACTACGCAATATACATACAAAACAATAAGAACCAATTCTTCAAACACATCGAAATTCATATCCTCGTGGTAATCTCTTGTGTTTATATTCGAATATAACTAGACAGATATTAACAAAACCGTGGATTCTCCCTATAGGTATGTGTTATAATTAATCGACACCCTTTTGCCGATAGTGGGGAGCTCAGTTGACCAACCTTCCGTAAAAGTTGTCTTGAACTCAAAACGTTTTCGTCTTGCCAAAACTTTTTTACGGTGTACTCGTCATTTCTTCAAGTCTAAAAAATATGTTTAATTTTTCTTAGATAATCTTGGAAGTCTCCATCGTACGATTTCCCCCCTTTGAATTAGCAAGTATTTTGTTTGAACATGTTCTTAACGGAAATTGATGTATTTTAAAACGTCCTACAATTTGGTCCTGCTCAACGTTGGTATCTTTGGGTCACTTTTAACAGCCTCTAGAATTAAGTACAAATTTGTTTTTTTTTGTAATGAAAAACCCATGAATAATTCTTTAATAACCCTTTTTTACATCTTGTGTCAACTCCAGTTTTATTTTAGCTGCTTTTGGCTTTGGCTCAGTAGCTCCTCCTGCCTTTTTTCCTTCAAAATAGATATTTGTTTTTCGGTCATTAGGGCACACTTTTGAACATTTTCGTCGACGCTTAATTGTTTTCATCACTTTTATATAATCCAACTCAGCATATTCTTAATTATGATCTTTTGATTTAATCTTAAAGCCGTTCTTTTTTGACATCTAGGGGATGACATCTTTATTATTCTGAACTGAAGCACGACGTATTACATGAGAAAATGAACTGACAGTGTACCTACGATACAGTTTATAACCCAAACTACAGGTAAGCGGTCCGAATTTGGTTTATTACCCACTTGGTGGCCCTTACCACTTTTGTTACTTCGCCTTCCAAACGGGTAGACTATAAATGAAAGTTACAATAAATAAATACATGAAAATCATTATTACATTAAAAAGAAAGGCAAACATAGAGCCCAGAAAGTCTCGTATCCACTAGTAGCATCGAATATAATAAAATCGGTCGGCAGAAAATGTTATCTGCTATATGCTTTCCTATAATAAGTCAAAAGGCCAAATTTATTCAGCCTGTTGCGTTTTTATCCTCCCTATTACCCTTCGTCAAGGTGGCTTTTCAATAAAACCTGGACCGTTTTGTCAGCTTTAGCGAAATGGGCATAATAGGAAGGACATTTAGCATTTCTGAAGATAAAAAGAGCAGTCAAGTAAAAAGTTTGGTATAAAGCTGTAATTAGAGTTTATTTCATTATAAAAATTTAACAATAAAAAGCAAATTAAAAACTCTTAATTTTACGCAGCGATACATTCTTTGAAGTAATTATATTACATTATTTTATAGGATTGTTGAATTTACAGTAAGAAAAAAGTGAAAAATCTTATATTCCTAAGAATACCAGTATCTAATTTTGAAAGTCATATGTCCTTTCAAGTTTTTTGTTATTTTTTATATTTTCTATTATTTTACATTTTACAATGTAATAGTAAATATATTTTAGACAATTTCGGCAAGTATGCCAACATTTCGGGAACTTGCACGTCCGTCTCCTCACAAGATATCAGTTAATGGTTTAAGCAATAGTTTTCTTGTGCTATTAAGATAATTTTATATTCAAAAGGGTACAAAAAATGTGGTGATTCCTCTCATATTATCTTATTTATTTATTAATCACACAGTACCAATAGCCTAAGCCATTTCGTATGACCTATTATCTGATAACATTGAATTGAAATTAAATATTCTTGAACTACATTACAGCATATGCTGACTAAATGCTATATGCTATTTCTAATCCTAAGACTAAGCCAGAAACAGTTTCTGTTCAATATTCATTTTAATACCACAGCAAGCTGTGTTAGTACTACCAAAGAATATTCTATTTGATACTATGCAGGTTGGTGGTATCTAGATCTAAATCACCTGCATACTTATTAAAATAACTACACATTCGATAGAGTGGTGAGTTTGTGTATAAGTTTCTTCTTGGAACTGTAAGTTAGACTGTATTTTTATTCATTTTATTTATTACAAATCGAAGTTGAGCCAAAACCTCAATACTGTTGACATTATCTTTCAGAAGTCTAAGTAAATATAAAAAACATTCCTCAATTCTGCGATTTTCGAAGGATAATCTATTAAATATTCCCAATAATTGAAAATGGTTGTACCCTTGGGGTGGATAAAAGCCAAATTTGTTGTAAAACATATACTTTAAAAACTTACGTTCACCCTTTCAATAGACTACTTCATATTTTGGTAACCAGATGACACCACCATACTCCAATCCAGGCTACAGTGCCTATATAGAGCTACTGTAATCCAGGCAAAACCAGACTATCAAAGCGCTTAAGACATAATTCAACATGGTTGGTGAATCTAATGATAAACCCCAGGATAAACCCCAGTGTTTTATGTGTATTATTGATTATCAATGATATACCACTCACAGGCAAAATAATCGATCCACGCAAATTTTCAATGAATTTAAATCGCAAATAACTTTTTTTTGTTGATGTCGGATTTAAATATTGTAGATACATTAATTAAATTAATTAAGAATTTCTCACATGTTAAAAAATTACTGAAAAATAGACATACGTTTTTAATATATTACAGGTTTAAACAAAAGGATGTTTTTTACCATAAGTTTTAAGACACTCTGTGGAGTGGCGAACCAATAAATTGTTCAAAATTAAGTCACAACAAGTCACATTTATTCTTAACATTTCTGTTTTGGTTCACCTCGATATCTTTATTTTTGTGAGAAATATAGATTTTTTTAAAAAAACATTGCAATTTACAATAATTTTTCTGTACGAAAAACTAAGGTTCTATGGGTTCTATGGAGGATGACAGTGACAGTTTTGTTGCATCAACCCATACTTGGACAAGCCATTTACGGCTTTCAAAAGTTTTCAAATTGTTTTTTTTTAATGAATGTGTGTTACTTCTTACTTTTTAAAATGGATATGTGATATGTCTCCGACTGATGTTGCCAGAGCTAATATTTTA
>MU183640.1:151998-165647 GCA_016904865.1 Pissodes strobi | reverse complement strand
ATCCAAATATGCAATAATATATAGGGTGTTCCATTTAAAAAAATAAAGCTTTGTTTAATCCCGCCTTTGTGGAACACCCTGTATACAACTGTGCTATGCCACAAAAAACTTCACAACATACCCTTTAATTTTTGTATTTGACGTTTTTTTCTAAAACGTCAATTGAGAAAGTTAAAGGGGGGGTTCCATTTATAGTGAAACACCCGGTACATTGGCCCTGATTATTTATATTCGTTGCCAACTTGTACTTTATTCATGCCTACTGCAACTTGGCCTTGCATTTGGGTTTCAATTTCTTCATGGATTTGATATCTCACGACTACTTGTTCAAGTTCTAGAGATCTTTATTTTTCTAATAACTTCTTCTTCAGCTCTAAAGGCACCCTACTGTCAATCAATTTGTTCTTTATGTTAATCTTAACTGCTTCTTGTACTGTTACCAAAGTAACTATCACAATTATTCCTAATATTCAGTAGACATTTATTAAAATAATTGTCCTCCTCTTCCAGTTTAATATTCCTAAACATATGGCGCTCGAAAGATGACGTTTTAGAACCACATGTTGTTCCCTTTGCTCCATTTGTGGGAAACGATTTCTTGCTAATGCATGATAACGCTCGACCGCATGTTGCGAGTGTTGTTAATGAATACAGTAAAACTCACTTATAACGTACACGCTTATTACGAACCAACGGTTATAACGTACCATGTAAAAAGGCCCGGCAGTTCTTATGAAGCATTCAATAGAAACATAGTTTTTATAACGTACTTTGTTATTACGTACTTCTGATAAAAAGTACCGAATTTTCGAGTCCCAACATCCGAAAATAGCATATATAACGTACTTTTTGTCAATTACAATTTTTTTTTATCTCGACTCTAGAGAACGCGGCGCGCCGGTAAAAGAGATTAGACTATAAAAACTATTTATTTTCTCTGCATCAATTCGCAGAAATCAGTCGGCCACGATTTTTGCTTGAGGTGCAACAAACAAAGCCGGCGACCTTTTATTAGTTGGGAGTTTTTTTTAATGTAAAATTGCTCGATTATCGTTCCAATTCTTTGATAAATGCCGCCTATTTCTGAAAATGCTATTTTCCCAATTTTTTGTTTAGTTTTCTTGCTAAAGGCGTATAGGTAGTAGCGTTCGTGCACTAGTGAGACGAGTTGTGTTTAAAGTATGGAAGAATCAACCCAAGTTTGTTCCACTAAAATGGCTCGAAGGGCTTTAACAATAGACGAAAAAATTTCTATAATTCAAGAAATAGAAAGCGGTGTTAAACAAGTCGACATCTGCAAGTCTGTGGGTTTGAAAAAGACAACAGTGTGCACAATACTGAAAAACAAAAATAAAATTTTGCAATCTCGTGGAGAAAAAGGCTTCGCAAACCCGTCCAACAAAACATTGATGAAGCATTACTTCAGTGGTTTACGTATCAAAGAAGCATGAATACTACAATAAGTGGGCCTATTCTCCAGGCAAAAGCCGAAGAGTTTGCAAAATTATTTCATGTTCCTGGATTTTCTTGTGATTCGGGTTGTTTACATAGATTCAAAAAGCGGCACAATATAACTTCCAGTAAAATTCATGGAGAAGCTGCGAGTGTGAATATGGAAACTGCGATGGATTGGGTCAAATCAACATTAGTTCCACTTCTTAAGAACTATGATGAAAATAACGTTTTTAATGGTGATGAACTTGGTCTATTCTATAGACTTGCTCCAGATCGCACCATGAACTTCATAGGTGAAAAATGTGTTGGGGGAAAGCTTTCTAAGGAAAGAATAACGGTTCTTGTGTGCGCAAACATGACTGGAACTGAAAAACGTAAACTTTTAGTTATTGGCAAGTTCAACAAACCCAGGTGTTTTAAAAACGTTAACAAATTGCCAGTTAATTATGCAGCAAACAAGCGTGCATGGATGACCGCTGATATTTTCGAACGTGAATTAAGATTATGGGACAAACAACTGATAAGAAAAAACAGGCACATATTATTGCTTGTTGACAATTGTCCTGCTCATCCACATCTTTTGAACCTAAAAAATATTAAACTTGAATTTTTCCCACCAAATTTTACATCAGTTCTGCAACCAATGGATCAAGGCGTTATTCATAGTTTGAAAGTTCATTATCGACGACATCTTATGATCAGTAATCTTAAGTGTATTGAAAATAGCACACCAGTAACAATAAATCTGCTGGATGCTATTGAAATGGTTTCAAAAGCATGGCAACAAGTTACTCAGACAACCATTAAGAATTGTTTTAAACACGCTTGGCCTTCTCTTTATGAGTTCGAGGAGGAAGATAACTTACCCCTCAACCAGTGGTTTATCATACAATCTGAGATAGATGAGGAGACCTTGCCATTAAGTGTTTGGTCAACCAAAAACAATTTTAACTTGGAAAAATTAAATCCCACTATGGTAGACGCTTTCGTTGATGTAGATCATGATCTTGCGACAACAAATATGCCTACAGAAGAGGAAATAATTACGCAGATTGGTCAAACTGTACAGCTAGGAAGTGATGAAGATGAAGAAGATAAGGAAGAACCATCAGAAGAAGGAGCAGTACAGAAGATCGTGTTTTAAGCGCATCTCTGGAAATAGAGACGTACTTACAGCAAATTATTCTTGTAAATCGCCAAAAACAAACTCGAATAACGGACTTTTTTACAAAGTAGTTTCTTAGTTTTTTTTTGTTTTTCTATATCTATACTACTAATACACAAAATAATATATTTTAATGTGTCTTCGTTTAGCGTTTGTTATATGTAGCACCTATGTATTATTATCAAGGATTAATAAAAGCGTATTTGTGTTTCTAATTCTTTTGTAACGAACTTTTGATATAACGTACCTATTTTCAAGCTCCCGGCTGGTACGTTATAACCAAGTTTTACTGTATTTAGATGAGGTGAAAATCCCAAAAAAATATAGTATAGAATTGGCCCTCCCGTAGTTCCGACGTAAACCCGATCGAACATTTCTGGGATATATTGGACAGAAAAGTACGGTTTCGGATACCTGCTCCAGCCAATTTACAGGAGCTTGGTGAAGTACTCATTAAAGAATGGCAGCAAATTGATCAAGATCTTTCTATACGGGACCTTATTGATGGGATGCCACGGCGTATGGAGGCTATCATTCGAGCACGTGGAGGAAACACTCGTTACTAAGTTATTTGTTACTGTTACTGTTGTTGTTTATTGTTATTGCTATTTTTTAAATGTGTTCTTATTTAATGTCATTTTTGTACTTGCATTTTAAAGTTTTATAATATTTTTATAGGGGGTTAATTAAATATTGTTAGAAAAGTTTGTACTGTTTCTTAAAAAAAAAAGTATGGGATGATTCAACAGAACTGTCACTGTCATCTTCCATAGCAACCTTAGTTTTTCGTACAGAAAAAATATTCCAAATTGCAATGTTTTTTTAAAAAAATTATATTTTCCACAAAAATAAAGATATCGAGATGAATCAAAAACAAAAATGTTAAAAATTGTAACTTGATAATTTAAATTAATTTAGAACAATTGCCACTCCACAGAATGTCTTAAACTTATGGTAAAAAAACATCATTTTGTTTAAAGTTGTATATTATAAACGTACGTCTATTTTTTAGTAAATTTTTAACATTGTGAGCGATTCTCCTTTAATTTATCATACACTAATAAAAATACTGCATTACCTAATTTTTATATTTATTTTATTCAATAATAATATTAATAAGTCCTACCTCTATATGCAAGTAAGTTGCAAAGATGCAAAACAAGCCAAGCATAATGAAAACATTAAGAACGGCAAGTCCAGTAAATTCCCAAATAGACATGACGGACGCCAACGCCCGCGAGATGACACTGCGGCCACGGTCGATGATCCAAATTTACAAAAATTGCCAAATGACCTTGTTGATGACGAGACGCCTAAAAACAATCAAGAAGAAGCAAGAGCCATCTGAGAAAAAGGAAGAAAACAATGCTCTGAAGGTTAACCCGAATCTAAATCCAAATGATGAAGAAAATCAAGATAACCTCCAAAATGAAGATTGGACCTTGGTCAATAATAGAAAACGACAATTCAAAACAAACTAATCATGCAAACCCCTAGACCACCAGGGCACATGCAAACGATTGGTTGCATCACGAAGACATGACGCGCAGGTGCGCGCGCACGCATAGAATGAAATGATACTGTCACAGCATCCGCGAGTCTTTTTGAGGTTGCTTGACGCTGCTTTGAGTGTGATTGGCTGTCATAACAAAACGATAATAACTGGGGACTTTAACGTTCATTTTGGCACTGATGGTAGGGAGTCCATTGAGTTGTGCTGTCTTTTAAATTCATATGAAGTCAGACAGATGATAACTGATCCTACCCGGCACAGAAATTGTCTTGATAACATATTTATAAATTTTAACCATTTAAATTGCAATGTGTCACAAATTGAAACATCTGTTTCAGATCATTTAGGGCAAATTATTGAAATACCAATTAATACACAAAAAACCTACTTAAACCATGCGAAGAGTGAAATATGACATCTCAAATGTAAACAATCTTGATCAGGACTTTCCATAACTTGCAACTCGCCAGCGTCTAGTCTTCAGATATAGCGTTTGTCAACAGTGTAATGCGCGCGCAACTCTGAAGCCCTCTGATGCAATAGAGAAAAGCCTACTGGCTAATCTCACAAGAAGTTGCTTGCACCGGGTCTCAGGCCTTCAGTGGTGAGTGGTGTTTTACACTTTATTTTCACTTCCCGCATGACCGTTCCGGGGCGTTATTTCAGATACTAGTGCACTTGTGAATGAGAGGCGCATGCTCGTGAGGTGACGCCACGGCATTCCGTGGTGACGCCATGCCTTCGTGATGCAACCAGTCAGCAGATGGTCTAGGGGTCTGTATGGTTAGCTATCGCTTCGGCGAACCGAGTTCAAATTCCGTCGGTTTTTTTTTAAGTAAACAGTTTTTTCTTGATTTTTGGGTTTCTCTTGGGTTAGCCCTTAACTTTTAGGCCATTAACTCAGACTGGCAGGTTACAATTCTCAGCAGATTGATTGGGGTTTTGTTAATGACCGACTGCTAGATACAAATGTGAAATTTTCTATTTTCACTGAGAAGCTATCAAATGCTTTTTTTGAATGTTTTCCAGAAAAAACTTACTTAAAGCGAAATGATCAAAATCGAACCATTAACTGGTTCAACGATAATCTTAGGCACATGCGCGACCACCTTAACTTATTAATTGACTTACATAGCAATTATCCAACTACCCACACTAAGAATCTTAAAAATACTTACAGAAACCAATATAGAGCAGCCCTAAAAGAAGCAAATGGTAACCTTATACGAAATTGTTCTAACCCCATGCAGTGTATGTGGAGCATAGTTAACGAACACCGTGGTAACATAAAGAATGACAGGGAAATTAATATTAATATTTCGCCAGACGAATTCAATCAATTCTTTATAGGTATTGCACATGATTTGCAAAGTAGGGTGGACCCACCAGCATTTGACCCAGTTCGGAACATTCCCCAGTTTGCACATCCGGCCTTCAGCTGTGCTAGAGTGACGTTGAATGAGGTACGTGATGTTGTAAACTCCTTAAAAAATAAAAAAAGCAGGGATCCCTATGGTATTGATGTTTCTTTAATAAAATCTATCAAAAACTTAATATGGAGTCCACTAACGAAATTAATTAACTTGTGCAGGGGGGATTCAATCTTTCCAGACGCTCTAAAAAAGGTAGTGGTTACGCCAATTTTTAAAAAAGGGGAATCGGAGGATGTATCAAATTACAGACCAATATCACTCTTGCCAATCTTCTCCAAGATATTTGAGAAATGTATGGCGGCTAGAATAGTACACTTTTGCGAAGCCTATAACCTTATTACTAATAGTCAGTTTGGCTTTAGGAAGGGCCTTAACACTTCTTTGGCTATTTTGGGCCTCGTTTCAAATATCCGTGATGCCTTTGATAATTCCACATATACAACAGCACTGTTCTGCGACCTAAGTAAGGCATTTGACTGTCTCTCTTATGATCTGCTTTTGGGTAAACTGGCGAGATATGGATTTCATGCATCGGCCCTGTCTCTAGTAGCAAGTTATCTTGGTTGCAGAACTGAAAGGGTTAAAGTTCATGGGGTTGAGTTAGTGGAGGGTACCGTGACTGTGGGTGTACCACAAGGATCGGTCCTTGGACCGCTCCTATTTTTACTTTATATTAATGATCTACCTGCGTTTGACCCTACATCGAGCTATGGTCTATTTGCGTATGACAGCACCATTGTCAATAATCACGGGAGCTTGGTGGAGGCCAGGGCAAGGTCACGGGAGGCACAGGAAAGGGCCGAGGCTTGGTTTAGCTCTAATCTACTTTTTCTCAATGTAGATAAAACTCAGTCCATGGTATTCTCAAGTCGCGAAATACCGCGTGACCTGGTAACGTCTGCAAAATTTCTTGGCGTTAATCTGGACTGTAGGCTACTCTGGGATTCTCATACAGAACAGCTTGTAAAAAAAATAAGTAAAAACATCTACGTGTTACGCAACCTAAATGAGTGTGTTTCTACCGGTGTCCTCCGGCAGGCCTATTTCTCTCTCTTCCACTCGCACCTGTCCTATGCTATAACTGCTTGGGGACATGCTGCGGGGGCAGAGACGGTCTTCGGTCTCCAAAGAGGGGCAGTGCGAATCATAGATGGTCTGGGCTATAGGGATGACTGCAAGGAGGCATACAGACGGCTTAGAATACTAACCTTGCCATCGGTTTTCATTCTTGAAACTCTATGCCTCTATTAGGGCAAACATTAACCAGTATACGCGGCACGACTCTGTTCACAGCCATGACACACGTAACAAGCAGAACCGTATACTACATAACTGGAGGTGAAAAAGCTGTCAGTATGGCCCAGAACACTTGGGTATTCACTTTTTTAATAAAACTCCAAACTCTATAAAGGAACTTCCCATGGCTTCCTTCAGAGCTAAAGTTAAACTTTTTCTCCTCAGCAGTGCATTTTACTCGGTCGGTGACTTTATTTCTGGGAAGTGGCCCGATGACTGACTTTCGGATCTGTACATGTTTGTCTTATGTAAAATTGTGTCATATACTTTAAACGTATCTGTAATTCTTAGGAATTTTAATAATGTTGTCTTACATATACATATTTTAATATTTTAATTGTGCTTACTTGTTTCTAAATGTCTTTTATTTTAAATATGTTAAATATTTTTAGGACTATTGAATTTTTGACTTGTGTAAATATTTTTGCATGTCGCACCAATAATTAATTTGAATTTGAATTTGATTTGGCGCTTCTGCAATAAAGTTATTCATATCTTCCCTCGAAAAAGCATTTGCCTCCTTTTCGTTATGTCTAGCAGATTTCCTTTTTAAAAAGGGTACTAATTTGGGAAACTTAATGTCAATATTGCCTTTAATTTAGTGTGTGAATCATAACGTACTATACTTGCTCCATAATATCGAAGGCTTCAAATTAGCGCAAACTAGAATTACTTCTTCAGATGTTTTTCTTATTTGCTTAGTTTCTATGCACCATTTAAATAACTAGTACTCCTTTTCATATTTTTCACGAAACTTTACCGGTAGCAGCTTTAAGAAAACCGTGTTTGTTTCCCCCAGAATATCTTTGGGAATTTCATCTGCACTTTCGAAATTCATTATTAGAAACTCATGAAACTTTTTGGAAAAAATGACCTGAGTAATGTTCCATCTATTTTAATAAAAGCTTTTATAATGTAATAATCTTAACATATTTTGTTTTTTAATTGTTACATTAAACAAGGTGGATAGTTATTAATAATATTATCGATTGTAAATTACACAAGAAAATAATAATGGAATTGATGTAAAACGTAGTAAAAGGTCGTAAAAGATCATATGTAATACTCTGGAACAAAGTACCATTTCCTCCATATCCGCACTAGGAAATTATGCATTTTGCTTTCTTGTTATCCAAATTGCTACCTCAGTCATCTATGTTCAGTGATAAGAAAACGTGATATTAAATCGATGCAACATGTGCTTGGCAATAGGGGATGCAAAATTATTCCCCTTTCACATGTTGTAACTGGATGTTAGATGCTCCTTATTTGCTAAAAATAAATCAGCAACAACACATTTTTGGAAATGTGCAGAATTTATCAAGTGCGCTGCTCTATTTGGATCAGAAAATGCAAACAGAAAGAAATTTACAGATACTGGCACCAACGCATTGGTATGGTTGTATGGTGTAAAGACAGAGAATCTGAACCTACTACAATATAATATCTACTTGAAAAAAAAGCAACTTGCCAACTTCCAAAAGTAAGTTTAATATTGCAAGATTGCCACCTACAGAATAAGCTGCAATATTATTAATCGCGAATAGGGGCTCGAAAAAGTAGAACACTAGCTACAGACCACAACATGTGAAATGAGCCCGGCACCAGTTTTCTGGCCACCATTTAGTTATTTAGTTGTAATTTATTAAAACCAACATTATAATCTTTTCAGCATGATATTTTCTGTAATTTGATATAACACACGATTTTTATGATTAAAAAAAAATCTAGATTCTGGCCAAAAACACATTTTGCATTCTCATTCCTGGTCTTTGTGGGAATTAATTCCATCTGTCGCCTATTTTTTTTATTATTCACTGAAGCGGAGAGGCTAGAAATAGAGTTGAACTAACTATACATCGTTGGAAAGGACATGATCTTTCCTTTAGCTGGCCATACACCATGCAGTTTACCGGAAGGCGGGCCTTTCAATTTGCAAACCGGAAGGCAAACTGTATCGTTAGTGGTCATATTGGCCGAAAGGCCGGGCCTGAACTCTCGGCCTCCCAAAAAACAGTCAGGGCTTCATTATTTACCTTCCGGTTAGGTTTTTTGCTTGCAAGTCGGAACGTGTATTGTGACGATATGGGTACAGGCGAGAGTTTTCAGGTTCCAGTCGTAATTCGTTTATTAGGTGCATATGTGAATTCACTTGTCGATTTATTAACCTCTGTTTTACCCATTTCGAACGTATGCGCTTTATGTTTTGTTGTTTTTAGACAATAAAGCAACTCCTATTAACATAGATCATTTTCCGAGATCTTGTCTACAACTTTTCGCTTCGCACCACACTAAAACTAAACAAAACCCTCTGAATAAAACACAACGTATATGCCTTAGCCGAGAATACAGGCTTGCTTCGGGTTTGCGAATCGAAAGTCCTGCCTTCCGTTAAACTGCATCGTGTATGGCGGCCTTTTGATGTTCTTAAAGTTAAAATACACAGATTTGCTGTTTTTATGTCGGGATTTATTTGGGACCGGTCGATCCGACATAAATATGTTCTATAAAGCCCGATTTAATTTGAAACATGTTGTATCCGAACGGATTTTTGTGTTCGAAGCATAATCATATTCAAAATATTAGAAGATGGTCTGCGAAATCTTTACAACTTTGGAAATTCCCTCAGTATCCAGTAAGTGATTTATTCCTTCATAAATGTCGTAGCAGTTGCAAATCACCTTTTTGTAAAGATTTCTCAAGTTGTAATAATGTTCCTTTAAGTACCGTATCTCTCTAAATTGTATGACAATTCAAAAAAAAATCAACTACTCAGTTTACAAAAGGTAATTTTGTAAAGATGATATGTTTATGATAAGGTTTTTATTGTTGATTTTTAACAGACTGTTTCTAATAAATACAATAAATCAAGATAAACAAACAACTAGTCCAAGTTGATAAATGAAAATGCCGTCAGAGCTTCTTGCCTATACCACAGCTTATACCGTACCGAATCAGTTATTGAACTCTACGTCGGCTCCTTTGATGTCGATGAAGCCAGATTTGACTTTTTCATGCTTTCCTCATTTTTCGCGCATGCCCTTCATACATTAAAAATGTTAGGTTTTAATGGCCAGCTGGAACTCAACAGAGACGGACTGGATTTAATTTAGTTTACATTTTTAGTAAATTAAATTAAACATGATATGTAACTGTAAGTGAAATTGATAAAAAAAGATATCTGGTAAACGTGATCGAGAATGATTTAGTCATTTATACATAACCATAAATATGGTGTTTATAAGTGTAAATAAATATATAAATATTTCGATATGAACATAGAATAGTTATTTGTGTATTTAGAGCGCAAAGTGACGGATTGCCGCTTGAGAAAGAATATTACTGCGCGACGCGTAGCGGAGCGCAGTAATCTTTCGAAAACGGCAATCTTACTTTGCGCTCGAAAAACACACAGAACTTTTTCTACAGCCGCATTTTTTAAAATTAAATGCACATTTTTCTCTATACTTATTCTGAAATTTGCGAATGACTGTCAGTTTTGACATATTATGTTCGGGCTTCGGGCATATTTAGAACAGGATTGCCAGCAACAAACTGTAACAAACGCACGACTGTCATTTATTTATCTTCGGTTTCCATGACCATTCAGCACACTAGACGGAAAAAGCGAGAATTTACTTTTCCATGTTCGCGCTAGAGCGCAAAATAAGGATCCACGGCATTAGTTGATTTTGCGATTTCATTTGAATTTAATATTTAGTTATTTTGCGCGCGGCTGTAGAAAATATCAATTTTTCTACAGCCGCGTGCAAAATAACTAATTGCTAAATTTAAATGATATCGCAAAATCGACGAATGCCGTGGATCCTTATTTTGCGCTCTAGCGCGACCAAGGAAAAGAAAATTCTCACCTTTTTCGTCGAGTGTGCTATGAATGGTCATGGAAACCGAGGATAAATAAATGACAGTCATGCGTTTGTTACAGTTTGTTGCAGGCACTCCTGTTCTAAATATGCCCGAAGCCCGAATATAATATGTCAAACCTGACAGTCATTTGCAAATTTCAGAATAAGTATAGAGAAAAATGTGCATTTAATTTTAAAAAATGCGGCTGTAGAAAAAGTTCTGTGTGTTTTTCGAGCGCAAAGTAAGATTGCCGTTTTCGAAAGATTACTACGGGCAGAAATTTTATCAAAAATGTGATCGCGTCAAACGGCCTTAATAAATTGATATTTCGTCACTCGAAGCCATTTATATAGTTGTAGGCAATGAATAAAGAGTTGTAGGTATGTGATATTGTTCACTACTTATTTCTAATTAAATTTACATACCACCTTTGTAATATTAGTGTGACGGTTCTAAATTGGTTGCCTTTATTATGGGATGCTAAGAGGCTAGACAAAACTACAATTTATGTCTCAAGTTTAAAAAGATAAACTTCCTGCAGAAGGGAGCCAATCAATTATCGACGTATTATAGAATATTAATTTATCATGCAATGTGATATGAATGAACTATACTTTAATCTCAATACTTAATGTAAATATCTACTTACAACCTTTCATCTTTCGGAAAACTAAAATATCCTGAAGCTGGATTGGCTTTCTTGTGCCCTTTGCAGACAAAACAACGTACGGCCATGGTTAACAATGAAAACACGTTAATGATTAAATGTCCAAAAAGTTAACACACTTAATAAATAAATAATCGAGCACAAATAATAACACGCAAACAATCCAATCTAAGAACGTAACCTGCTGCTTCTTGTCAAAAAATCGAGAGTCCAACGCTGTGCGGTGTGTTCAGTTTCCGACTCAACCAGGTTTATGTCTCTTCGATTCAGCAAACTGTCGTAATAGAAAAAGATAACACTACATTGAACACCAAACCGGTTCTGTTATTCATAAATAAACGAAGTCGCCCTCATATAATTCGGCTCGTAGCAGACGCCGAGAATATGAGGAAAATGCTCCTATTGGTTGGATTTTATTGCTTCAAAACACGTGGAGAGTTGAATAACTGATTCGGTACGGTATAAGCTGTGCCTATACTTAAGCGGGTTCTTCAATACAGTTTACATATTTCCATTTATTGCCAATAGGATAAAATACAAATCTAGTTTTATTACGTGTAGCAGACACTTTTCTTACTAACAAGCTCACAACTTCTGTTTAACGGGGAGTTTGTTTTTCAATTTCTAAAGCGAAACACTATATCCCATGACTGGAAAGGTCTCGTGGCAACCTATATGTTTTGGTTTGAACCAACACACGTCGTAACTCTTATCCTGGTATTTGTGTCAACATTCCGCATTCAAGGATATCGAAAGCGCTTATGGTCCATTCAGAGTTTATGTGTCCATGAGTATAATCCCGAAGGAATTCGGTTTGAAGAGCGACGAGAACGAGTTTCAGAACATGAGAGTTTTCGTGCCTGCAAAAATAGATTCAGATAAATAAAATAGGAATAATCAAATAATTTACAACATTAGTTTATTGCTTTACACCATATGGGATTACATTGAGAGATTTGTTTATGTAATTTAGCTCTTTAGTGCGATTCCCAGAGAGATGGACTTTCTGATAATTTAGTTATTGATGGTACTACTAACGTCTAGAAATCAACAAACTTGTTTAGTTCGTAGTGCGTCGACTACTTTAGGCTCGTTAAAAAATACAAGCGATATTTTGATAACGTGAATATCAAGAATTATCGAGAGTAATAGCATAATCTCATCAAAATTAACGATAATTTTTCATGACAGCATGTTTTCTAAAAACTGCACGAGTCCATTTTCATATATTTAGCGGTTTAAAAAAAAACCTGAAAAGGAATGAATGCAGTTTTTTTAAGAAAATATACTGGACTGCAAAATTATCTGGTTATTTTGATGCAGGAATGCTATTTTCTGGATAATTTGCCAATATGAAAAAAGAACCAAAAATCAATGCAAACAATATATATTTCAAAAGTTAAAAATTACAAGAATTAAGTATATTTAAATATTTAATTAAAATAGGAATTTCTTTTTTCATTTGCTATAGCTTCCGATCTCTGCACAACAATATTTCCGATCATATTTAGGGTAGAAAGTTCTGGTTCCAGAAAATTATTAGTAGTGTTATTATCCCTTATTTTGTTTATTATTCCAGCAAGGTGGAAAACCACCATGATGATGGATGAAGACATCCATTTGAAGACGTCGAGTTATTGATCTTGATCTGGAGTGTCCTACTAATTTAATAAGTTTTTGTTATTTTATGTCATCTTTAGCCAACTTGGATACTTGGATACAGCAAGGCCTTTTTTTCTTTTTAGTTCTGAACCTTGCTTTTTGCTTCATTTGACGTCCAGGTGGTAATTAAATTTCCTCCTGCCGGGATATCTTTATACCATTTTCCATGTCTCCAAAATGGATTTACTGTTAAAACGAATCGATCACTTTTTATATATTGCCGCTTCTCCATAAACTTCGTTGTTAAGTTCTTCCTTAAAGTAAGTGACCAAACAGTTTACACCTTCTTCTCCTCTCCAAGCTAATTCAAATGATAAATCAAAGATACTTTTCCTGGAGGCCATCGGGATTATCTTCATTGCATTTTCTAATACTCTTCATATTTTAAAAACACACCGCTCACCTTTCTTTTCTCCGGGTTTTGTTGTAACTGCTTTCTCTTAGCGATTGCATTAGGCGCTGGCTTAAGCTCAATATCGTATTTTTGTTCTTCCCGTTGACAGTTTTGGGCGCAATACTTCCATTTTGCAATGTTGGCTGATGGTTTCCTCTATGATCTTAGTATTGTGATATCTTACATTTTTACGTATT
>MU183640.1:113144-151988 GCA_016904865.1 Pissodes strobi | reverse complement strand
GAATAGAGTTAACTTGACACTCACATCTGTACATAAGTTCTATTGTTGGAAAGTATAAAATCGAATTCATTTTTTGTAATGTCGCTCGAGCTTCGCCAGTGGCATTCTCATTATTAAGATTTTTTAAATAGTGTATTTAGATAGTATCTTTTCACTATTCAAGTACTTTGCCAAAACACTCTACGTTCAGTTATATTATCTAAGCCGTAGTGTCCAATCATTCTGTGTTGTTTTCTTTGCCCAATTCTATAATTGAATTCGCCGCTGATAATTACGAAGTTTGATTCTTCTTGTTATCTAACTCTTATCAGGTGTTCATAGAATGATTGTTTTTTCTATGGCTCGATTTAAGAGTGATGCATTTAACTCCTGTTCATGTTCAAGTTCTTCCAGGTGTTCCCTTGCACTCATAGTTCTTATGTTTTTTGTGGCAACTTGGATATCCACATTTCAACCAGTTTTAGTCTTTTTCACATTTTGCCAAATGTTTGTCTCCCCCAAGATCCATGAATCAGACTGAATGTTTAGTGTGCAATTCTGATTTTAATGTGATTCTACTTACCTGAGGTACAATATATTTTAATCAGACATTTCATATGCTTTAGAAGGTTTCAAAGGTGTTGACAATTAAAATACCACACTTGTCGAGCATGTTGGCAAGTGACTAAAGGACCAGCTTTCGCTCAAGTCCTGCTAAGAACAATTATAACGTTGTAACTAAATCGTCAGCCCAGTTTATTATCTAGCAGAGCAGGTGAGGTTGACATTTGGGTTGACATGCCATGTGAGCCTCATTCCTTATACTCGTGAGCCTTCACTCCTTACGCTATACTTACACAAGATTATATATTTTTATGACACTCGACGAGCGGTGTGTGTGCGAAGATGTTCATTGACACGGTTCTTGAATAGCTGTAGGTTGTAATTTAGGAGGAAATAGATGACCTGGGAGTGGGTTCCACAGCGTTGCATGGTGCCAGACGAAGGAATCCTTGTAAAGCGATGTTCTGGTTGTTTACAGGTTGTACAACGAACAGGTGCGCTCTTGCCGTCTACCGTGACTATCTGACAGGCATTGCTGAGGGTGGGATGAGACGGGCTAAATCCTGGGAAAATCTGCCGGGAAAATATCTGCAGAACAGGGCTATCTCGGCCACATGTCTGCGGTGTTCTAGACTATCCATATCTCGGGTCAACTCCGGGTCGTCGACAAGACGCACAGCTCTCTTCTAAGTAGAATCCAGCAGCTTTAGCTTCTGCTTCGGTGCGGCACCCCAGATGTGTGAGCAGTATTGTAAGGCCCGGTTTTACTTGCGCTTTGTAGAGCAAGAGCAGCTGCTGCGATGTATACAGTGTTTTGTTGCGAAATAGCGCACCAAGCTTCTGCGAGGCTGATTTTGCGATGTTAGCAACGTGGTCATGCCAGGACATTGCTGTTGATCGAGATACCCAGTAATCCAATTGACGAGGATGAAGGAAAGGTCGAACATGCCATAATGATGTCAGGGCCCGCCGTATTGACTTTCTGGGTAAACGTGGCCGCGTGGGTTTTTGCTGCATTGAACTGGATCAAATTTCTGCCGCCCCAAGTTCGAACCCGCTCCAGATGTTGATTAATTGCTGTAATCTTCTCCTGCCTGCGGTGAGGAGCAGAGTTGATGAAAGTATTGCGCCTTGAGGCACGCCTGGTTTAATGGTGAATGTGTCTGAGATGTGTCCATCAACTGCAACGTGCAGAAATCGGTTCTTAAGGAAACTGGCAAGCCAGCTGCAGAGAGACGCTGGCAGTCCGAAGGACGGCAGTTTGTTGAGCAATTCGTCATGCGAAACTCTGTCGAATGCCTTCGAAATATCCAACTCAATCTTCGAGATTCTTTGTAGTTTTTAATTGCCCTACTCCATATATGAGTAACATAGGCCAAAATATTTCCTGTCGATCTCTCTTTACGAAAGCCGGATTGGTTATCGCTAATTAATCTGCTGGTCTCAAGGTACTTGAGTAGTTGCTGATTGACTACTCGTTCCATGACTTTGGAGATTATTGGAAGCAAGGCAATTGGGCGATAGTTTGAGGGCGTGGTTTTCTTTTTTTGGAACAGGTTGCACTCGAGCGACTTTCCAAGAAGATGGGTAAATCCCTTTTCGCTCAGACAGAGAAAGAAGTCTGGGAAAAATGGGTGCTGTCCTTTGATTGTGTTTGTCCGTAGTTTCGTCAATCACACGCTTGCATTCGTTCTCGCTTCGGCATTTGCAGTTTTGCAGAAGTCTGGAATTATGCTTCCTCGAAGCAATGCCTTTAAGCATATGTCACGTTCTATCCCGTAATACACGTGATCATAATAGTTAATAGTATATCACATAACATGTTTTGAAAGTACTAATTTTCATACGAGTAATGCACCCTCCACACTATTTTTCCTACGACCACCTACATACTGTCAAATTGACATCACCTCCTTCTATTCAAATAGAGTATAAAGGTTTGTTCCAACCGAGTAGAAAACCGTACGAGGGACCGTCATTTCTAGTCAAAAACATTTAACCTAAAGAGACCCGACAACTCATTCATAAAAATCCGAAATCTTGCAAAAATATCAACAAAACGATTGTCCCGCCTCCTTATATTTTTATGTATCGTGTACAAACTTTTGTCAAACTTCGTCCCCACTACTAAATGTAGTATTGCCCGCCCCCGCCTGAACGAAAGCAAGGACAAGGCCAGTTCATAGACGTAGACTTTGAAAATGTGAGTCCATCATAATAATAATTTCAATAAAGTAGGTAAATACTTTTAATTTGAAATGATGGTATTTATTCGGGTGCATTACTTAAAATATATTTATGTTTTATTTATAGTGTGTGGGTTAGATTGAGTTAGTTTGTGTTAGATATGGGTTCTGAAGGTAGTTAACACAAAATAGGTATTTTGCTGTGTCACGAAATTTTTCCGTGTCCTTGCAAAACCACTGCCATGAAACCAAAGAAGTATTCACTTCAAAAATGATTTAATAGAGGTTGGTAAATGACTGCAAACATATCAGATTATCCATTAATATCACATACATAGGTAAGTATTATAAAATATTAATTAATTACATCACAAAATGGTGCCCTCTGTACTACTGTGTTTCATTTACTTTTACTTACTTGTGGAAACTCAGGTTCGGATCATAATAGCTGGAGATTTTGCATACCTCACACCGCAAGACCATCGTTACTTTGATATAAAGTTTATAAAAAATATTTATAGAAAATCACTCACGAAATACAAAAAAGCTACACGTCACGTCGCGTCGCACAAATTTCAGGTCCATTTGAAACCAAACAAAACTGGGCGAAGAGTGCTGTTTTGCACGTTTTTTAATGAAAAACATTAATTTATTCAAGTCGCGATCAAAAGTTGGACGGCCATCTTGTCACTTTTGACGTCTGTATTATTAGGAATCCCATTCAAAACGGTGTCGAAATTTTTGCTAGTGAGCTTTGACATTGCACAATTTTGTTAATATCACAGCAAACAGTCATCAAAAATAATGTAGAAAAGAGCTTCTTTTCGACACTACTTTGCGTATCGAAAAGACTTCTTTATGTTACCAAAATAGAAATAGTATATTGTGCAACAAGTGCTGAAAATAAGACTTTTCACACGAATAAGACAGTTTGGTGACGCGATCCGTAAGCGAATGTCATAAAGTCTTATGAGTGTAAAAAGTCTTATTTTCAGCACTTGTTGCACAATATACTTTTTTCTACGACTGCTACATACAGGGTGCCCCACTGGGAGTGTGGTAGAAAATTACATGTTATATGGGAAACATTTTTATTATTGATTTATCAAAAATGTTTATTCCTAATGAAAGAAGCTACGTGGGTAAGAGATTCTCGCTAAACTATAACTAGGGGCACAGTCCTAAAATAGGGCCACCGGAGTGGGGTCCCTATTTTCCAAATATTTTGAAAAAGAAGCTCGGAGGGCGAAGCCCTAAAATGGGGCCCTAGGGGGGTGAAACCCTAGAATGGGGCCTATCGTTCGGGAGTCCCATTTTTTACAGATTTAGCAATGGAGCCCCCGGGGGCGAAGCCCTAAAATGGGGCCACAAGTCTTAAAAGGGGGCCCCTGGTATAAGAGTTCCATTTTCTACAGTTTTGCAAAAAGGGGCTCCCGGGGGGGTGAATCCCTATAATTGGGACCCCTTTTTTAGAGATCTGGTAATGGGCCCTTTGAGGGCGAAGCTCTAGAACGGAGACGAAGCCCTTTAATCTAAATACCCGAAAAAGCGTGTGAAATGTCCAGTTTTCAAGAGCAGTTGTTAGTGCGTTTTTGTCTATTTTCAGGGCAGTCGTAGAAAAAAGTATATTCAACTTACATTTGCAATGAATGTCATTGCATAATATACTATTCAGCAGCTAATAATAAAATTTCCGAAATCTTATTTCCTGAATAATTTCAAATTTGAACACGAAATTTATGAGATACCAAAAATACGCAATTTTATCCCGATTTAAACGTTTTTGTGACACATAGGGTTTTTCTGCTCTCAATGATTAAACGAAAAATTAAATCATACCACTGCTAGCCTAAAAATGAATTGCTTATCATTATTTTTGAGACAAATAAAAAGGAACTGAAGCATACAAATTTTATTTAAAAACATATAAATATGACAAATATCTGGTTAATGACATATTCAAAAAGTAGCTTAATAACTATTTTCTTCTATTAAATACCTATTAAAAATATATTTTCATTTCATTATAAATGCTATCACTGAAAAAAATCTCCGAAATAAACTGGTATATCTAGAAAAAAAGATTAAATCTAGAGTATTGGCAATTGTAATTGGTTTATTTAGATTTGCTAAACCAGTAGGGTATTTCTATAAAGCTCTTACCCGTATTAGGTAGGTATATAATATAATTAAAGTAGATAAACATATTTACAGCAGTGCCTTCACTGGTTTTGAAACGTTACCAAGTTAGTATACTTCGAATGGGGAAGAGCCGTCGGTCGTCGACCTCCAATGCTCTCAATCTATTGGTGCAGTAACTTTACTACGTGCATACTATAAATATTTTGGGGGTAAAACAAGGCGGAATCAAGGGAAGCGGCATTGCCAAATTGACATGTAAGAACTTCAGAACCGGTTTTTGATGGATCAAAAATGGGGAAAATAAGTATTTAGTGTTACAATTTAATATGAAAAAAAGTATGTACAGTAACTCGTAAACTTTAAATTTGGCGACGCTACATCTATCAACCATAGAATGTGCCTCAATGTTGGGGGAAAACAAAGAACCATTTGTCCCGTCTCTTCAGGTTAAATGTCTTTGTTTCTAGTTGTCAATATCATTTTTGGAGGTGATAAGTACCTGTCATGTTGATAAACGAATTATGCTACTGGAAATTACCGTCCCATGTACGGTTTCTTGCTCAGTTGGAACAGAGCTTAAGTATTTATTTCATTTTTTACTAGAATTTGTGTACTTTATAATACAAAATTATGTTCAAGTGCCATGCACTGTAGCGTAAAATAATTATGAAATATCAAATATCAGATATTTAATTCGTTCAACGCAGCGTTCAACACACACGCGTTCATTAGCGATGCCGGCTCATAACCGAATATTTCGATTATTAACTACGTGAATCCTGTTGAATTATGTACGGATGAGTCAGCCACACATCAAGAGTCTTTGTATGACTACACAGTTGAATAAACCGAAATGTTTATTTTGTATATTTTGGCCATAACGTCTGTTTCAATCGAAGTACCGATATTTTTATGATTAATGTAATTTCTAAGATTTTCAACTGTATGAAACGTTAACTATATTAATACATTATTTAACAACACTAGGACCGCAATATGCAATGCTTTTTATTTATTTATTTACTCATTGAGCGAAAATCCATTTTTGTCGCAGCTGCACAGTGCGTACCGCACTTATAATCTGAAAGCGATAATTTGAAAAATCAATGAATTAAACATACATTTAGTATGAAAACTATGGCAGATGGTCAAAAAGTTCTCATGGATAGGAAAACCAGGAAGTTATAAGTATACATCATTAGTTTCAGGGCTAACGTTGAACCAATCGGTCAATCTCAAGAAAACACCTGTGATTAATAAAAATCGGCTCCGCGCCACCATCAAGTTTCTCACTTAACAGGCCAAAAAAACATTAAACCGTTTTGGAAGGGAAGTTTGGCCACAGTTTATACCGTACCCGAATCAGTTAAACAACTCTCCACGTGTTTTGAAGCCAAGCGCTTCAACCAATAGGAGAGCTGGGAGTTCTTATCTTGCGCCTGCGCTCAATGAGTGAAAGCTGCCTTTATAAATAAAACATCAGTTCGGCATATATGTATGTCTCTTTTCAATAAGATACCGCCTGTAAGCAGAAAGAGATAGAGATAGTGTTGGCGAGAATTAACCGTAAAACGAGGCACGCAACATGCTTGTATTGTGCTTGTATTCAGAGGATGATTTTCTGCGCGGCGACAGGAAAAGTATGTTGATGGAAAAGGAACTGAAAAGCGAAAACTACCATCTTGTTTGTTACATGTATTATATAGATCCTAGTTCGATTCTCTGCGGGCCGTATAATTCTGACGATTCCAACTAATAATGCGCATGCTCCAAATATGAGAATCCATGAAAAAATAGAATTTGGCTTCACTAACATCAAAGGTGCCGGCTCAGAGTTGTATAACTGATTCGGTGACGGTATAAACTGTGGTTTGGCGCTAGTAAAACAATGGTTTATGAATTGCATGCTTTTTCAAGCATGGTAAATTGAACCCAAACTAACCCGACCGAAATAACCCGTTCCATTTGACATACCTAGTTGAAAAACCACTATTGGAGGATGCCCGTTTGAAGAAATGACTGTCAGTGGAAGTGGTAGCAGTGAGACTTTAAACAATGTTTAACTTCCCGCTTCTTCACATGCCGCTTCAAAAAGGACAGGGCGTCAAGTATCCTGCACGCGAACTTTTGGTATCCGCAAATATGTGACCGTTTCGTAAAAATCGTGGCCATGCTGATTGATTATAAGGTTATAGGTGGCACAATAACTACAAAGGTATGATTATCACCTTAAAGCAGCTGGATTCTTCTTTTACTGGGGCAATGACTACTCTTCAGTGTACTTTCAAGCGTTTTTTTATGGTAGTGGCACACACACTAAAGGGAGATCCTATGGCACTCGATGAGCGGTGTGTGTGCGAAAATGTTGATTGAAACGATTCTTAAACACTTGTAGGTTGTAATTAGGGGGAAACAGATGTCCTGAGAGTTAAGGTACAGATAGACACGCTACTACGTAGCACGAAAGCATACTATTATTGAGCAATTGCTACTTAGTGGCAAGTGTATCGAAATCATTGCTAGTATCGAGCATGCTTAAACGAGCATGCTCACAAATCGAACAACGGTCGATTTTTGAGCGTGCTACCTGTGGCGGGGGTGAAAGGGGTATTGCTCGTAAGCAAGTGTGGAGTGTGTTGCTAATGAGCATGCTAGTATCGATCACGGTCAATGTCATCCATCAGTCATTCGCGGCAGGTGTGCGTCTGCGACTTCACATCATAATGTCTCGCTGGGGAGATGAAACAACATTAAGATTTGTCAGTCTTTATCGCAGTTACGAATGCGTTTGGAACCCACGGTCACCACTGTACAAAAACCATATAGCAAGAAATAATGTTTTTCATGTCACTACACTGACGTGAGTCTGCTAGTAAATGGCATGTCTATTGGAGTGTTTGCTTTGAGCATGATTATTCAGGAGCATGCTTAAAAGGAGCATGCTGATCTCAAGCAAATGTATCAGTTAAAAAGGCATGCTCGTTTTAAGCATGCTCATAGGCATGCTTTTTTACTAGCATGTCTATCTGTACCTTTAGTTCCACAGTGATGCAGTGCGTCAGACAAAAGAAGTCCTTGTAAAACGACGTTGTAGGTGTTTCCAGTTGTACGGCGAACAGGTGCGCCCTATCCGTCTACCGTGACTATCTGACAGGTGCTGCTGAGGGCGAGATGATGCGGGCCAAATCCTGGGAACATCTGCCATGAAAATATCTATAAAACAGGGAAGTCTCGGCCACATGTCTGCGGTGTTTCAGACTATCCAGATCCCGCGTCAGCTCCGAGAGGCAGAGCTCTCTTCTGAATGGAATCAAGCAGCTTTAGGGTATTCTTAGGTGCGGCACCCCAGATGTGTGAGCAATACTCTAAGCACGGTCTTATTTGCGCTTTGTAGAGCAAGAGTAGCTGCTGCGGTGTATATAGTTTTTTTGTTGCGAAATAGCGCACCAATAAGCTTCTGCGAGGCTGACTCTGCGATGTTAGCAACGTGGTCATGCGGCCAGGGCATATTGTTGTTGACCGAGACACCTAGTAGTCTAATTGACGAGGATGAAGGAATGGTGGATCCTGCCATAATGATGTTAGGACACGCCGCATTGGCGGGTTTTTGTAGCATTAAATTGGACCAAATTCCTGTCGCCCCAAGTTCGAACTTTCTCCAGATCTTGATTAATTGTTGTAATCTGCTCCTCTCTGCAGTGATAAGTCTCAGTTGCTGGTAAAGGCTTTTCTGATCTAAATTGGGAGACAAGGGTACTGTCATCTGCAAAACTGTAAACAACCACCCCTACTCCTTAAAGTCCAGACTTTGCTATTATTTTCTTTTCCAATGTTAAAAAAGCGCATTGCGGAGAAGACATTAAGGAATGATAAAGAGATCGACCTAAAAGTTTCGACCTATCTTGAGACCAAAGGCAATTACATTTCTTTGTAGGGTATAAACTAATTAACTGCAAGATCTGAAAAATATATAGGGGTTATGAGATAACGAGCAAAAATAAAAAATAAGGCCAAGTTTTTATTTACCCCTCGTTATTTTCATTGCGCGAACGCTTTTTCCTGTCCTTGTGTCTGCAATTTTAAGTAGAATTCAAAAAAGGCAGGTAATATAGACTTTCCACTCCAACCAACTTTGTCACTAAATTTTAATAATAAATTTGTGTCACAATGCGTAGAATGCTCATTAAATTAGTAGCATTGAGGTAGTTTATCTGTAGATTTAAGGTCTGCGCTTGCAAATATGGAATTGTGAATGCGAATTAAACACATTTAGGACCGAGCGAGTGACCGTTAAAACTGCTTTTTTTCAACAATATGATGATTATATGTGATTTACTGTTATTTTCGTTTAAATTCAGGCAAAGCTACAAGTACAAGGTTCATTATAAATGGACCCTTCCTTTAATTTTGTTATTTTAAAAAATAGAGAACTATTTTTATATCGACTTGTAGGCAATCATCTTAGTTGTGTCCCATAAGCAAGCGCCAATATAAAGTTACTTTTTTAAATGGAACACCCTGTATATCATTGCATTTTTTAATTCTCCAGAAAATTCTAGATATGTTTCATTTATAACATGGACAGTTTTGATAAATTTTGGCACTTTGATAGGCTGTATTAAACCTTAAGAGATCAAGAAAAACAGTTTTAACATTCCTATCCTAATGTTCACCAGCTTTCAAATGGCACTAATTTTAATTTAACCCGAAGTTAAAAAGTGACGGTTAAATTCAAAGTTAGTAGCAATCGATAGCTTGCGAACAACGTTTTTCAGATTGCCAAAATGTGTCAAAATCATCGACATACAATAATTGTCAATATATCGTAAACGGTTGAAGATGGCTATCGAATATTGTATATAAAAGATATCTAGAATTTTCCGGAGAATTAAAAAATGCAATAATATACAAGTTGTTCCATTTTAAATTACTAATGAAAAATTAAGATGATTACCTACAAGTCTATAAAAAGATTAGCTCTCATCTTTAAATATATCAAAGTTAAGGTGTCCATTTTTAATGAATAAGAATAACCCGATACATCAAGATGGTCCATATTAAATTATGAAAAAATATCTGCCTTTACCTCGGTTTCCTATTAAAAAATAGGTGTTCAAGGAGAAAATTACTTCAGACTGCATTCGCTTTATATAACAGTGTATTTTGTATTGTGTTGCCAGCTTACAAGAGTAATCGTGATTGTATGGGATATTATTTATTGTGTTATCTTCCTTACTGTTATTTCCGACAAAATACATTTTAGTTCTATTTTTATCAAAAAAAGCTTTTATGATTTCGTCCGTATACTATAACCTGGACTATCACCAAACCACTCAAGGCATTACTGGCGCCACAGGACGCAGAGATACGAGCTGACGGACAACATACTGAAAGACCGGAAGACACGATTAATTTGATGCTTCCATCTTGCTACAAGCGAGGACGTAAAAATCATGTTGTACATAAAAATTAAAAATATATAATAACATTACTTGCCATTTTAGGCCCAACACCCTCATTGCCACTCTACAGTTTTTCCTATTTCCATCCTTCGCTAGAGCTACATGTAAAGGTACGAGGATTTTTATGTCTTCTGGCCTTAAGGTGATAATTTCTTTCTGAACCTTTGTTAATCGTCTAGTCATGTAGTCCATCAACTTCATTTTTGCTGAGAAGGTCAGTAGGTTATCCAGTTCTTGTGGTTTGTCTCTATTGATGATACCGGTTATTTTACAAACGGCTCTAAAATATAGCTGACCATTATTATATTAAATGATAAGGCGTGTTGGATGGTTACACATAAAGGATGACATTTTTCCTAAATAGTTTCAGTGGATATCGTTATGGGTTAAGTAGGCCATATTTTGAAAATTATTGGAGCTCTCAACAATTTAGTGGCATATTTATTAATTTTTTTACTGTATGAAATCTACACAAGATGTGTATTTTGCTAACACTGTTGTTTCATCAAAAAGACTACATGGACACTTGAAGAATATAATAAATTCCTGTTTTTCCCGGTAGGTGTCCAAGGCAATAGAATTTATTCAATAATTTAAATAATAAGGGGTCTAAAATAATTCCTTGTATTCAATGTTTTACAAGAATTTGATTGTTTTGAGCTGTAGCTGGAAATCAGTTATGTAAGAAATACTTGTTTATTTAGAATATAGCAACCTCCCCAAATACAAAATCATAAAAATAATTCTGCGGAATTGCATCATTTTAATTTTTTCGACTCTAGAATAACTGAAATCAGTTACATGAAAACATGTTTCTGTTTTACATTCTAAATATTCTTCTAAACATAATACCCCAAAAAAACTTCTTGCGGAAATGAGTAATTTTAATTTTTTGAGTTAGTTTGGCTTAGCTTTGGTTAGTTTAGGTTAGTTTGGGTTAGCTTTGGTTAGTTTGGGTTAGTTTGCATGATGCATAAATGCATGGAATCAGCTGTCGAAATTGTATGATCATCACAACAACACGTTTTCCCTAAAGCGAGTCTATTGGGAGTAACAGGTGTTAGAAGAATTGAAGAGTTATCAGAAGATATAGAACATTCGCTTAAAATCGGGAATCTAAATTTGTTTTTTACTCTGTCGCGATTGATGAAAATACTGATATAGCAGATACAATTTTCATCTGTGGTATCTATGAATTAATTTTAAAATTGTAGAAGAACTAGCTGCACTTTATCCTATGAAAGAAACTACGAAGAGAGCAGACATTTTCAAATGTGTCGCCATGATATTGAATCGATGCAATTTCGACCCTAGAAATTATCAGGCATCATAACAGATGGGGTACGAAGTATGGTTGGGATTAATGAAGCACCCGTCTTAAGTGTATGGCAATATCATTGTATTATGTATGCGCAAAAAAGTTCATTTTGACCATGTTATGTCTTGTCCGATATTGATGCGGAATATGGAGCTGTTGTTAATTTCTCAATTGTTCGTTGGCTTAGTAGAGGGAAAATGTTAAGCGGGTGTTTGACCTCGAACTTCAGAAAAAGATTTGACTCGCTTCTCGAACTTGTCAATAAATAATTTATCGGGAGAATTTACGTCAGCACTACAGGATTTCAGGGAAAACTAAAATTTAATAAACGTGCAATACTGAATTAAAATATTAAAAGGAAAATACAACTTGGGTCTTTTTAATTTTTACTTCAAATATACTGACAAAAGTAAATTTCCAAGTTCCAAGCTCAGGAAACGGTGTCACTGGAAGCACCTATCTATGTGAGCAATAATTGTTTTCTAGAATGTAGTCAGTCAGTCGATAGGGACACCCAAATCTGGCCCTTGAATAAGAAAAGGTTGAAGACGTCTCCAAGTGTAAAAATTTGAAAAATACAAACAACATACTTAGGATACATTATATCAAAAAGCTAATTAACTTCATAGTCTAGAATTATTCATTAATCATTAAACTACCTAATAGTATCGTGAAGTACATGTCATTAGTAGAACAAAAAGTTTTAACATGAGTCACCAAGTATTTTTCTTCTAAATTATCTTAATGGGGCTAGTGATAGAATATGATGATATCTGTGACATCGCATCTTGTGATTCTGCACAAAAACAAATGTTCTGAGAACTAAGTTGTTCTAAATGGAAACATGAGGTAGTTACATAATTGAAAAATCATAAAGGCAGATTGTTAATGTTCTTTGGACTGTTAGGGATGGAAAATTGGAAAAGGAAAGTGCGGTTGAGCCAAGGGAATCCTATTCAAAGGATTTCTATAATTAGATTTAATCAAATCGAATTTTAAAAGTATATGTATGTGTCCTGAGCAATTTATAGACGCAGCTTTCCCGTATTCCATAGGTATTACACTACTATACTGTGGGCAAAATTAAATTGGAACCTTCTTTAAGGCTTAATAACTTTTTTATTTTCAAAGATTTTTTTATAATTTTTGGATATGTTATGACCTGACCTATTGGGATTAAAATGAACTTTGCAAAGAGGATTTACTTCAGTAACGTGGAGGAATGGAGGTATTTTTCAAAACCAATGCATTTCAGGTCGTTGCAAAAATCGGCCAAATGAAATAAAGATGCAAAAATGGGCAAAAAGATTTGAAACGGTTCATAATATTGATCGTTAAAAAAACAGGTCAATACAATCAAAATTAAAATTTATACTTCAATTTTCATAAAACCATGTTTTGTGGACCAAATTAAATTGGATCCTTTTTTTAATGCTTAATGACATTTTATTTTCAAAGGGTTTTTTATCATTTTTGGATATGTTATGGCCTAAGACGAAAAGAACCTTGCAAAGTGGGTCTACTTCAGTAGGGTACAGAAATTTTGAATTTACTTAAAATTGTTAAAAAAAAAATAATAGTATTTGTAAATTTTATGTACGCCACTGAAGTAGACCCGCTTTACAAAGTTATTTTTGAATCTAATATCTTAGGCTACAACATATCCAAAAATGATAAAAAATCCTTTGAAAATAAAAAGTCATTAAGCATTAAAAAAGAAGCCAATTTAACTTGGCTCGCAAATCATGGTTTTACCAAAATTAAAGTATCAATTTTAGTTTTGTTTGTATTGACCTGGTTTTTTAAATAGTCAATATTCCCAACCCTTTCAAATCTTTTTTGCCCATTTTTACATCTATATTTCAGTTGACCGATTTTTGCAACGACTTGAAATACATTGGTTTTGAAAAATACCCCCTTTTCTGCACCCCAGACTCCTTGCAAAGTTCTTTTTAATCCTAATACTGACTGATTTAATATTAAAGAACTTTGCACCCTTTCGCAAAACTCAACTGACATTCTGAATGTCTTTGTTAAGATTATGTCGGCAATCAACATCATCTTTGAGTCAGTCACTACTCCCAACTCTTGAATGAGTGGGAATGGGTTAACCTATTTTGTAGTTCAAAGTATAATCAATTTTATTTTGAAAAGAGTGATCGATGAATATTTATTAAAATTAAGGAGCAGACGCTGTTGTGAGCAAAACTCAATCTTACTATGAATACTCTGTCTAGACTTATTTAAATTTACATTTTGCACTTAAAAATAAGCAAGATTTTTGTTCATTATTATATTAAGAAAGTAATGGCCCCAAGTGTAATCCCTGGGAAACTTCTGAAATGGCTTTGAAATAGTCGGAGCAAATATCCTGAAAGGATACTATTCAGAGGTTACGGTCCGCGACGACTTCGTCAAGGCCAGTAAGCAACATCTTATGCCTTATGTTATGATAAATATTATATAAGTTGTATCTTTAATTTAAGATGCAAGAAGTGCGGTCTATTACTACTAATGTAAACTTTCGATGGAACATGTGACATATTGGCCTTAATAATTGTTGGAAGTCTGTTTATTTCGTCATTTATAACTTGGAGTGATTCTCGCTTGTAAAAGCTCTAATAGAAATGTTTTATTTTTAAACGTCCATTTGTTAAATGTGTCAAAACAAGCTCTAAAATTTGTATTTATTTGAGTATGGTTGAATAGAATAATTTAGATTATCTGTATCTGTAATTGCTCAAATAGATACTTACTGAGTTGTTCCGTAAATGAACGCACCTTCAGAAAAATCTGGGTCCCAAGAGTTTTTCAGCAACTTGAACTTGAATTTATTCTTCAACCATTTCATAATTTGGGGCACATAGATCAGATCAGGTGTTTTGGGTAACTTTCTGTGAGTAGTATGTTTGAATCTTTTTTGAATTTTGGAGAAGTTCGGATAAGTAAAAATTGAATTGGCCGAGTTAAAATTTTTGGTTTGGTTAGTAGTTAAAATTTGTAGAAGATTTTGCCATCCGCTTATATGCTTCATTGCATATAACATTGTGGGTTGCAATGCATGAATGTGGATAAATAATGGTGTTTAAATCACTAAAAATTTATAAAGTATTCATGATGAAATGATTGAAACCTAGAATAATTTTGACGTTAATGTTATTATGACAGAAGGTGTTAATTACAAAAATATTCCTTGCATTCTGACATTCGAAAATAATTAACTTCATTGTTAAATTCTAGTAAACTACACTTTCCGAAATAAAGCAGATGTATAATATTCTACACAAGAGTTCCGTTTTCAGATATCGACAAATTTTGGTGGATGTACAAGAAGTGCCTTTTAGACCTAAGTACAGTGACGGAAATAAAATTTCGTACACCTATTTTTTCCCAATGTGATATTGGCTTTTGTGTACCTAGATCACCTGGAAATACACTTCACTTTTTGACAAATTGTTATCGGTGTCATCATATCTGAAAATTATATTATTTCATTTTAACAAAGTTTGTGAACATGAATCAACTCGAGAGGGCGAGATTAATTGCTTTATTTGAAGACGGTGTTTCTCTACGAAGAATAGCTGAGCAAGTTAGGAAACCTAGAAGCACTATACAAAGCCTCATAACTAAATGGATCATTGGATAGAAGGGCTGGAAGTGGCAGAAAAAACATTTCAAACGAAAATCAAGATAATTCATAATAAAATCAAGATAATCTAATAGATTATTTGCGAAACAAACAATTTCAGACAGCAGTAGAAGCACATAACTAAACTAATTTTCGTGGGACAGTAAGAACACTAAGAAATCGTATAAAGAAAAATTCGGAACTGAGAAATAGGGTAGCTGCTAAAACGCCATTTTTTACTGATATGAATAAAGGACAAAGAATATGTTTTATAATTAATTTTGAAGTCGTATCTTATTGTATATCATTATCCTGTTTTTCTTTGAAAATTTTCTTCTAGCACTTCCAGCTCTTCTATCGAATGATTCTGTATTTTCATTTAGTTTTGAGGTCTTGTATAGTGCTTTTTAGTTTTAACTCCCTCAACTAGCATTTGTATAGGAATAATTTGTTCGAATATTTAATTTTATATTATAACCTATCTTCTGTTATTACTGAAGTAAGAAACGCAAGGTATAAAGGTGAGATAAAGGTAAAAAGCCCAGTTTACCAAAATATTCAAAAATGACATAAACTGTTAACCTCAGTGTACGAAATTTTATTTCCGTCACTGTACGCTCTTTATTTCACTTTTCTCAGAAATTCTTGTCCAAATATTCACAAGTATATATTTTTTGCACCCTCGGCTTATCTCAGTTAAAATTCCACAACCATAAAATTATTTGTGTGTTTTGTGTTCCTAAGTACTTGTCGGACGAATTAAATTGTATAAAAATTCGATTTCCTCAAAATTAAAAATAATTGATAGCAAGTTTTTAAAATGGGATTATAATGTATACTATTTTTTCTTCTGAGATTAAGTTTTCAGATAAGTCGGTTTAAAAATTAATGCTTAAACATTTAAATAAAAGGCATACATGTAAAAATAACATTATTTAAATTTTGCCAGTAATAGGCTTCGAAATATTCACAGTTGTAAATTTTTTGCAGTCTCAATGCATCTCAAGTAAAATTTGACAACGTTTAAAGAATGTTTTTGTTTAAATAACTTTTATCAAGAATAAACGATTTTGAACGTTGGAAATATTTTTTTCTTCAAACGTCAGTAAATCGGTCATTACTCGACTGTGTAGGCGGCCGTGAAGTTTCGTTTTTCCTCCGCCGGAGCTTTACTTTTCACTTTTCCGCCGGCGGAGGTAAAAGTGTTGTATAGCAACATAGATACAATACAAACAGACAACAAAATAAGAGTCAACAACTCAAGATTTATTAAACTACAATTTGTATTTATCACTCAATTTGTGACTGCATTTCTAAAAATCACTAATTTAGGAACAAATTGGTTATTATTTAATCGAACTTACTCAATAACTGCTTATCAATACGGAGTTAAAACGCAATCGGAGACGCAATCTTAAAAAAATAATTATTGTTGACAGTGTCCACTGACAGCTTTATGTTACATTACCATAGCAACAACCTATGCCTATTCACCGACACCTGTCTAAGTCGCCTTGCGAACCCACTTATCTTTAATAATAATTAGGTATTATTTCTATTAAAAAGAGATGTTTTTGCATTAATTTGTCGACATTTGAAGAAAAAACAGCATATTTTATTTGGAGGAAAAGTTACCTTTCCTCCATATAAAATAATATACTATTTTCTGAATTTGGACGAAAAATGCCCTGTAAAATAAATAATATTGGAAATAATTATTGATACATCCCTCTTTTTCCGTTGATGTTGTTTTAAGAGAAAATGTGGTAATTTCAAGAAAATTTTAATTAAAAATTTCCTCAGATGGCAAATATTTTCTAAATGTTTAAAAATAAGATACAAACACTAAAAAAATATTTTTCTTCTGAAACATATCTCAAAATCAAAGACAATTTATAGTAAGTGATGTGTGTTACCATAATCATCGCTTACTATCTATTGTAGAATGTAAATTGTATTTTAAGAATATTATTTTTCTATTTCTTTTTAAAGGCGCAATTATCATTAAAAATAAAAAATAAAATGTTTATTACTTCTCTTACAGATTTATTTGCTATAATTTTACAACTAAACTCTAATATATTATTTAGGGGATTTTGGGTCATAGGTACGTGTCATATTTCAAACAAGCCCTATAGTTGATCTAGAATCGGCTTTTTTAGAAGATATTTTTTTCCTAGGTAAACGAACGAACTAACCCAAAATTGTTTTTTCTACTACCGTGCATAAAATACTCACTTTACGCACTCTCTAAGATTCGTAAAATAGGCCTTTTTAATGTGCAGTGCGTAAAGTAAATCTGACATATTTTTGACATTTAGGGCAGTGCGTAAAACAATATATATTTTACACAATAATTTATTTTACACACTAGTGCGTAAAGTAATTTAATAATATTTTTGTTCTTTTCGTATATTTTTTGGTAGTAGAAAAAATATTGTCACGATTTGTATTTTTTATCGGTGACGACACGCCTTACTTAGCGTGTAGGAGAGTAACTCAGATTTAGGAACACACTACGTTAAGTTGAGAAGAGATAATAAAGGAGACACATCGATAAAAACAATAACAAGTTTATTTACAAACAAACTTAACAACGGTTAGACTGTATACTAATAAAGGCGTGTTTAAGATTATAGATGAATTAAGAGTTTACACTATACCCAATTAATATGAAATGCATGTCTTCTCTAGGGAGGCTTAATTCAAAGTTTGTCTAGCAAGCGACGTCACTATTTTATTAATAAAGTTTATGTGAGCGGGTTGTCTTTTATTTAGGTATTTGTTCTGATATTTATAAGGTAAGTCTTTTTAGGTTATCACAAATTGCTAAGGCACTTTCACTACTTTTTGAAACTCCCCAAAAACTATCCCTTCACTAGAAGTTCTGATACTTCATAAATTCGTCTCTCTTTTAGTAGCCCCCGAATGCCGTATACCTATGCATACGTTCACCCAGGTTAGGTAAGGACCTGACAACCTTATACCTGTGCATAAGTGTTCTCAGTTATGGGGGTTATAGGATAGAACTACTAGAAGTGGACGTACCTGTGTACTGCCCAACGACTAAATTGAGCGGTTTGAGAGACCCGAAAGTCTGATTAACTCGGCGTTTGCCTACGTATTTATATGTTGCAAAATGCTGATGGCTGCATCATTAAGGATTAAAGTCGCTCCCGTCGACAGCTCAAATTGTTTATAATTAACAGTGAATGTTTATATAACATTTTTCAAGTTCAAGTTCAAACTTGCGACAGGGTGATATTTAATTAATGATTTTAATTAGTTCACAATATTGTATGCTACTCATGTGTAAAGTACTCTTTTTTTATTTATGGGATTGTGTATTCATTGTTGACAATATTCCCATTCATAAAAAAGGTCACTTTATACACTTGTTGCATATATAACTATTTTGAGTGGGTCGCACTAGTCGTACAAAAGAAAGTTTTTCTACTACCCTGCGTAAAATACACAGTTTACGCACCCTCTAAGATTCGTAAATATACCTTTTAATGCAGTGCGTAAAATAAATCAATTTACGCACTAGTGTGTAATGTAAATCTGATCTTTTTTGACATTTAGGGCAGTGCGTAAAATAATTTATTTTACGCACTACTGCGTAAATTAAATGAAAAAGTTTTTATTTTTTCAAATATTTTTGGGTACTAGGAAAAAATTTTGTTTGCTACTCATGTGTAAAGTACCCTTTTTTATTCATGTGATTGTCGACAATATTCCCATTTATAAAAAAAAATATGTTTTCCACTTTTATGAGCACACAACTGAAGTGAAACTTCTGAAACAGATAATAGGAATTGAGTTTTTATTATTTTTCAAGCTTTTTTTCTCAACTTTTGCACCGAAAACCGCGTTTTTCTTAACTTTTTTTTTATTATTTTGTTTTCTTTATTTCCTTACAATCTCTCGTTTTTTTTATTATTTTTTTTTCTTATTTCGTTTTATAATACTTTTATTAACTTTCCAAACATTTTTTTACGTTTTTTTCAATTAGATGTACGGGGTTCACTTTTCGTCCAGGATCCTCATTTTACCCCTGCTACATGTCCTGAAAATTTCAACCCTCTAGTTATACTGGAACATACTAAATTAAAGGGGCGTTTCACTTTGATAAGCGTTTAATTTTTTCTGACTTTACCCTCGCTAAAGAAGTTTCACTTCAAAAAGAGGCACTTTACACACTTGTTGCATAAATAACTATTATGTGCTGTATATATAAGGGTAGATCATTTTAAATGTGTCATTCGAATAACACAAAACACGTTAATCTACAGATTTTTGCGAGAAACCAAATGTGACATCCAAAATTTTGTCTGGTATCAATTTGAGTTGACAGATACGACACTCTCTTGACTTTCTTTTCAAATGGCAATCCAATCTATTTCCACATCAAACGATAAAATATCTGGGCTTATTTAAAAAATATAGGATAACCATTTTCCATATACAGGATGACAAATCTGGCAGATATGCAGATCACAGGATTTCAGATTGATCTAATGTAAAAAATAAAAGAAGTGATATTTGCCTAAAAAAATCTATGATACTAAAACCCGAGCAAGTTAATTATCAATATGTGATTCAAAAACCAAAAAAAAAAAAACATTTAAATCTTCCATACTTAGTTCAAGTTCTTGATTCTGTACATCAAATCCAAATAGTCCCTCTGAAATATCATCAAATATTTTTAAAAATTTCATTTTTAATTTGGAATATAATCAAAACACAAAATATTTGGGGTTAGAACTAAAAAATTTTAACTGTCAACCAAAATTCTCGGAGCAAATAGATTAAAGCGCCAGATGAAAAGAGCGCCATCTGACATACTTACTACTTATATCCGATGAATAAAAAACTTTATGATCAAATTGACGACTGACAAGCCTATATTTTTGAAGTCAGTTTAGGAGTATCTATCAAACGATGGGCCGGGTCGTGTGTGGGTTAGTTTGGGTTAGTATGTTTTTCGTTTTTTGGGAAATCCAATAGGAAAATTGCTAACCACTTAAAATAATGTCCCTGTAGGTACATGCACGACACAAAAACCGCTGCCGTTTGCGGTATCGGTTATCGCATGTTAGATGTAAACTGACTGAGACACCTCGGTGCTGCATCGCATTTATTTAAATTAATGCCTGTGTTAATGTCATATGCCTCAAGCAGCTCCGATTTTTTCATTATGCAAGCTGACACACTCGTTAGCAGCTCCGCAGCCTCAAATAACGATTTTTTTTTTTTAATTTACTAGTAGTTTCTTTTACGACCTTGTCCTTCCTTAACCTTAACCCTATATATTCTTTTCAGGTCCAAAAATGCAGCTTTGAACAACAGGCACGCGTACTTTCTACTAGTAGATAATGGCACCGTTGGAAAGTATGGCGCCGAAATTATTTTAAGGAGAAGATTAGAAAAATACATATCTAAACAAAGATTATATCCTTGTAAGTAAAGCATGTGTAAATGTAGGTCTTGATCTGATATATATTGTTTACAAGATTTATTTCCTGATGGTCCGTCCCAGCCTTATTTCATATTATAAAGTCACGTCAATTATGTCAATGTAGCTCCTGCTAAGACAGATTCTCTTTTCCTACCGGTGCAGATCCGATAGCCTCCTGGATTTTTTTGATGACGAATTCATCTACAGCTTCTATCACTTCACTTGACTATTAACCAAGTCTTATTTTTTCAGTGTTTGGCGCATTTTGTATGAGTAAAGCACTTTGTACTAATTTGAGTTAGATTGCCACGACGCGATACGGCGCCGGCGTCTCTTCTTGTTAGTCTATTACAATTTTGACATCTAACTATTAAGTGCTTGTTATGGTAGCTGGTAGCTATTTTCTAAAGAAAGTCCAATAATAATATGACTATAGTTAAATCCAGTGCAGTAGATAAGGCAGTAGGTTCTAGGAGTTTAACCTCCATTGGTACAAGATAAAATGAATATGAAGAATACAAGCCCAAAATGCGAAAAATTAAATAAGAAGATAATATTAAAAGATTGATGGTTAAGTGGTAGTAATCTGGGTTACTTTGTATACACCAATGCTTGAGCGGCACAAAATTGGAAATTAATTGCTGCAATATAACATGATATTTTTTATAATATGGATGAAAATGTTTCATTCCAGCAATAGAGCAAACCATCAAGTAGATTTCAACCTTAATTATAACCCTAGTTTCTTAGTTCGAACCGTACAAATTCCCTGGAGGAGATGGAATATATCCCGTCTCACTCCAAAAGGGGCAACATTTGTAGGCGTAGAGGGTGCATTTAATAGCTAAAGCTCTAGCGAGAAAAATAGTACCACTACTTCTGTGTCAGTGGATAAATGCTAATTTGAAAAATAGAGTCATTTATTATATCAACAATTGGCAAAACAAAACTGACAGTTAGGGCAAATAGAGGATGCCCACACGAGGAGTGCTTTGCTATCGCCCTTATTATGAGCAATCTTAGTGAATGAGTTGATAGTAAGGCTCACATCTTTTTATTGCTATTCGAGGTACGGTCATGGAGCTCACACAACTTGCTCTAAACATTATCGACACTTGGTGTAAGGAAGAGGTACGGACATGGAAATTCCATAAAATCACCATAGTAAAATTCTTTTTTTTGTGAATATTATTATGGTGGATGATGGACTCAAGGTACCGATACCCTATGGGATAAAGATGTCATTTGCACACGAGGCGAAATACTTAACCATAAGCTACAAAAAACTGCATAGAAACATAACAGCCTTCGATCTGTGCAGAAGGATGTGCGGAACAAACGGGGATGCAACACAGCCGTATTAGAGGTCCTGCTTAACCTGCCATCACTTGACATGTCCAGGCGAAGCTAGATCATTCTCGTGCAGAATGTCCAGAGGACAAGCACCCATAAACAGAATATACGAAAAAGTCTACTGTCTAAGCTATATGAAGAGTTGGACAGCGACCTCATCATGGGAATGCCAACAGATGGCATACTTTCCAAATAACAAAGCTTTCAGGATAAGTGTAGTGGACAGAGATACATGAAAGGAAGGACCTCCTATTAATGCAGACATAGCTGTTTGTACGGACGGATCAAAAACCGATGAAGATTCAGGTGCCCGTATATACGGCCATAGACAAGAATCTAACTGAGCAGGCAAATACGAGACGAAATTCCAAGCCGAAGTTGTCGCAATACATTATTGTGCGAATGAGTTGATAAGGCAAGATTTTATACGTAAAATCATTGCAAGCTACTCTGACAGCCAAGCAGCAATAAAAGCAGTTAGCCCAATGCAAATTAACTCCAATCTGGTCTAGGATTGCATCGAAGCCCTAAAAGGGTTGAGCAGTTGCAGCAGACTGGCCTTAGACCAGTTGATTGTTGATAATGATATCAACATACAGGGCACAAGGGAACGAAGAGGCTGACTCATTCACTCGAGCAGGAGCCAGAATGGCCAACAAGCCTTTTGCAGTATAGCAAAACCTATATAAAAAGCTAGTATTAAATAATAAATGCAAACGAGGAATGGAACAGCATAGCAGGAATGTCAAAATTCCCATAATATCTACTAAATCAGAAAATAAGTACAACTAGAATAATAGTTGAACTTCTAACAGGGCACTGTAGGTTCAACGAACATATGAATACAATTGCACTGGCGAATACCCACTTGGACCCACCGAGAGGGTATTCGCCTCAGGACAGCATATCAAACCTCCAACCTATGACAGTCAAACATCCTGGACAATGTACAGAAGACAATTTGAAGCCGCTGCTGTTGCCAACGGATGAAATAACGAAGAAATGGCTACATCACCAGTGGTAGCGCTTCGTGGATCTTCTCTGGAACTACTACAGACCATTCCCATCAGCCAACAGGGGAAATATGACATACTTGTAGCTGCCCTGGAGAGACGATGTGGCGACCAACATAGAAAACAACTCTATCAGGAACAAGTAAAGTCTCGCCATCAGAAACATGGTGAAAACCAGCAAGAATTTGAGGTAGACGTTAGACGTCTCATTCAATTGGCGTACCCGGGAGCAACAGAGGAATTTCAAAAGGAACTTGCTGCCCAATATTTCGTGCATGGTATCAGAGATCCAGCACTCAGAAAATGCTGCGTCTAGCCAAATTTGTTAACAGCCGTGAAGTTTTGGGTAGAGCCCTAGAAATCGAGGCGGCCTGTAACATCTCTAAGCCAACAATCACGGACGTATCTATCAAGGAAGAAAAGCTGGCGAACACTTGTGAACTAACTGAGATGGACGGTATTTTAAAGAAATTAACCGAAGTTCTTCAGGCCACGGAGAGATTCCGGGAGCCACTAGAAGTTAGGCCATGTAACCGAAATGCTATAAATCAGTGCTATTGATGTGGCAGGACTGGACCTTTCAAAAGGGAGTGTCGCGTACAGATATTCCGGGAGCCACTAGAAGTTAGATCATGTAACCGAAATGCCATAAATCAGTGCTATAGATGTGGCAGGACTGGACATTTCAAAAGGGACTGTCGAGTACAAAGATTCCGGGAACCACTAGAAGATAGGCCACGCCACCGAAATGTTTCAAATCAGTGCAGGACTGGGCATTTCAAAAGAGACTTGTCAAGTACAAATATTCCGGGAGCCACTAGAAGATAGGCCACGTAACCGAAATGTTTCAAATCAGTGCTATATATGTGGCAGGACTGGGCATTTCAAGAGAGACTGTCAAGTACAACTACGGTCTACATCTCCATCCAGAGATGCTAGTAGTTTAAAGTCAAGTCAGGAAGAGTTCAAACAATATAACTTTAAGGCTAAGCACAGTGAATGAAGATGGCATAATAATACAGATGCTTTACCCAGAAGGTCGTGCGAGTATAATTATAAACATTGCCAAGAAATAGACCAACGAGAAGGAATCACTCCCATTAGGCAAATCAAGTTTAAAGTTGATCAGCAGTAGACCACAGAGTAACTAAAGAAAGATCAGCTTGAGGATAGTGAAATAGCCCTACTGCTAAAAGCTAAAGAAGAACGACAACCAAAACCAAGCTGGAGAGATATTTCAACTAAGGGATTTACTTTTAAATCTCTGAGGGCTCAGTGGGACTCCCTGGTAGTTGAAAATGGACTTCTTAAACGAGCCTGAGAAAGCGCCGATGGAAAAGTAGTGAAGACGCAGTTAGTGGTACCAAGGAAGAGGGTATCGGAAGTCTTGGAAGAAGTACATAATGGAAAATTTGGTGCTCATCTCGGAGTTAACAGAACGATTGACAAGATACGCGACAGATTTTACTGGGTCAACTACTGCCAGGATATGAAATCATGGTGCCTAACCCAGACAAGATCTAGTGGAAAGATGAATCAGAGTGATGTGGGACTACCGTTTAAACGTCTCGCCAGTGACTGAATGAAGGCTCGATATGATCTCCAAGCTAATTCTATGGGCTTTCAGATGAATGATAAAGTTTGGTTATATAATCCGCAAAGGAAGAAAGGAAGATCTTCCAAGCTAACGCTAATGTTATACATGGGAAGGGTCCTATACAGTCATCAAAAGAATTAATGACGTAGTGTATAGAATTCAACGTAGCCCCAGAAGCAAACTGAAAGTTGTTCATCTCGACAGGCTCAAAGCATATCACAGACATAAAGTAGCTGATCGGGACGATCAAGTTTAAGAGGCAATGGGACGGCTAGCAACCATCCAAATGTTTTTGTGCTACCCTATAGAACTAGCCTTGACGCGTCTACGTATGAGTCATCACCGCGCCGGCCGCGAAGATTCAGGAACTGTGGAATTCTCTCGATGCCCTGGTCGAGAATAATATAGAGTGGCCTCGCTTCTTCCGGAGTATGCGTGATAGATTTTAGATTGTATATAAATAGCAGGCAGAAAGCGTGTTGAGTTAGTTAATCATTGAGTGTCGAATTGTAAAGAGCTATTAGTTGTAAAGTTATAAGAATAGTTTAGTGTGTTTAATTGAATACAGTGGTAGAGAATAAAGAGAGTATTATTGCAAAATAGTAAAAGTTGTAATTTCGTTCAGAACTCACGGGAAAAACGTAACAATATATTAATTATGTTCAAATTTTACGTTTATGTCTGTAAATGTAATACTTTTTTATATTTTTAGTTACTCAAAGTCCAATTCCAATAGTATGCTTGGTAATTGAAGGAGGCACGAACACAATAAGAGCGGTTTTGGAATACGTAACGGATGATCCGCCAGTGCCCGTAGTAGTATGTGATGGATCTGGAAGAGCAGCTGATCTCATAGCGTTTATGTGCAAGTAAGTGCGAATAGAACTAAAATAGGGCAATCTATAATAAATAGTTGATTTATATCAGAACAATTTGTTGTACATGTTTAGTTCATGCTGTTAGTACTGTTTATTGTTCCTGTTTTGATTGTAAAGATTGATGAATAAAGGTTTGTTATCAAATAAGACTTGCCATGATGGTGACAGCGTAATAAATGTATCGAATATAGTTTTTAAAACAAAATGTCTATATAATGAAATTTAAACCGCTGCTGTGTGAACTTGTATTTGGCAATGAGAATTAAGCAGATATTTGGTTCAAGTGGAAGAAAGGGTTTAATTACTTTCTGATAACTTCAGCAAGGAATGGGAAAGATGACTCTGTGAAGGTGTGCAAGAGAGTTAGATAAGTAAATCATCAGAGTACTTAATGAAATTCTTACAGTTGAATCAGCTTCCATGCAAGTTCCACTTACCAAGAAAAGTTCAACTCTCTGTACTGTTACAACACCATTTGGAAGGTACGGTTTTCTTAGGATGGAGTTTGGTCTACCTAGGCCATCATTTTCGGAGACTCCAAAGAAGTGCATGATACAATATCAAAACAAGTATTAAAAGTGGCCAGAAAAGAACATTTAACTTTTAGCTCAGAAAAAAAATGCAATTTTGTGTTGAAAAGGTAAAATACGTTGGACATACATTATCAAAAAATGGAATTGAGGTGAATGATGAATTATAGAAATGATAGCTTCGAAAATAGAGCAGAATTTCAGAGGGTTAATCAGTTAGAAACATCAGTCCTGAGAAAATGGTTATCAAATAAAAATGAATGCGAATAAAGATGCATGTTTTGTAAAACTGAAAAGAACTAGTTACCAATGGTCATGTTTTGAAGCATTTTGAAAGAAACCATCTGTCGACTTCGAGTAAAAATGGTTTGGGAGCAGTAATAATGGAAAATTCAAGGCCAATTGCTTATGCATCAACGTCTTTGTATGATGCACAAAATAAATATAGCCATAAAAAAGAGCTATTGGCTATTTTATATGGATGTAATATATTCCACTGGTATTTATATGTCACCAAGGTCGTAGTTGAAACAGATCATAAGCATTTATTGTCACTTGTGAAAAAACCTCTAGACAGTCTGTCTTCAAGACTGGAAAGAATAATGCTGGAATTATTGAGATATGACTGAGTTGGTTTTTGTACCTGCGTAAAATCTTTCAGTGGCAAATATTTTCAATGGAGACATCAGCTATAGATAACCAGATAAAATTTGTAGCCGCACTTATAATGCCAGATAAAGCTACTGAGGAAATGAAAATTGTGTCCTTAAAGTATAATATACTTCAACGGGTGATTAAATTTAATTATGAAGGCTGGCCAAAGGAAAAGTCATGGCACTTTTTGGGTAATTCGAGATGAACTTCATGTAGAAGATGAACTACTGTCTTGTTATTCCAGAAAAAAATATAGATGAAGTAGATCAAGGTATTCTTACTTGTAACAACAAAGCAATAAATATAATATGCTGGCCCTGGATGCCTCAGAATATTGAAGAATATATCAAGAAATGATATTTGTATAAGCTATGCAAGACTGAATACAAAACATCCTCTAAAAAACATGAATTACCTAAGCACCCCTGGATGAAACTTGGAATAGATTTCAATTTTATTAATACAAATAATGATTACCTTATCATAGTTCATAAAAATAAGAAGAACGTCTTCAAAAAATTAGAAGTCTGTTATAGAAGTGTTGAAAACAGTATTTCGAACCCATGGAGTGAGATCTGAAATAGTGTCAGATTGTAGACCTCCATTCAGCTATTTTGAATTTAAGAATTTTGCATTACAAGGCGGTTTTAAAATGATACATGTTAGTCCACACTAGCCAAAATCAAATAGAATGATATAGAGAACAGTCCAAACCGTGAAAGGACTTATAGAGAAAGCCGTGCGACGTGGTGGCAATGAATTCCTGTCTGTATTAGAATCCAATAATAGTGTGAAAACATCTTTACCATCTCCATCAGAAATGCTGATGGGAAGATAAATCCACAGAAAAAAAATATATGTTTGTTAATTAAGAATTTAAAACTTCTATTTGAAACTGAGTCTACACATAAGCAACTAAAAGAATTTCAACTGAATAAAGGAATATTTTATCAAGAAAGTCACAAAAATTGGAAGCTTGCTTTTAATCATTGTGAGGAAATGCGAAGATGGTCAGTGTTTACATTATTAAAACGGAAAATGGTTCAGTGTTTAGAAAGGACAGAATTTGGTTACGTTCAGTTCAGCTAATAACTGTTTATTTTGACGACATAGATGATGAAGCTGAAGCTATATCTGAAATATCCCATGAAAAAGGTAATTGTAGTAGAACAGATAAGAACAACTTGATGGAAAAGTAGAACAGCATGGGTCCAACAAAACGAGAAGCGGACTTTCCATAAGAAAACCAAAGAAGTACTTTGATTAAGGAACATGTTATGTAATGATGTTATTTACTGTTATCACTATCCATGTTGGTCTTGGAAAATGTCTTCAAAAATACGAACTGGCAGTGTAAAGAAATTAATGTCGATGGAGTAAGACTAAATCACTTGCGATTTGCACATGAGGTGATTTTGATTAGTACCTCAGCAGAAAAACCAAGAAACAATGTTGGACTCCAAAATAATGTGCCCCGAACGATTAGAAATAACTATCGACAACCAAACCTTAGAAAATGTAACCGAATCCATATACCTACCTTAGACATAAAATCCAATTTGGCAAAGATAATCAAACTGCCGAAATGTCTCGAAGGAAAAGACAATGTCGGACAGCATTCGGTAAACTTAGGTTCATTCTAGTATCAGATGACTAAATCTATATCGAAAGGTCCTGCCAGTTCTCACATACGGCTTAGAAACAATGGCCCTAACACGAAAATCTCTACACATCCTCCAAGTAAAGCAGCTTGCAATGGAAAGGATCGTTCTTGGAATTGGTTCGAGAAATCGAGTGCCAAATGAAGATCAGAAAAAGCATCAACAGATATGCTAAGAAAAACAGCACAGTTGAAGTGGCGGTGGGTCGGCCATACAGCGCGAGAAGAAAAGAATAAATGGATCAACAAGCTAATACTCTGGAGAGCTAGGGAAAATAGGAGAAGTGTGGGGAGACCTCAGAAAATATGGCGAGGCAATATACATAAAGTAGCAGGGAAAAACTGGATACAAACAGCCTTCAACAGAAAAATGTGGAAATATTTGGAAGAAGCCTACATCCAGGAGTAGATAAATTCGGGCTCATATTATTCATGTTCGCCACATTCGCTGTGACAAAACTTGTGACTTTACAGTTATGCTCATCTTTGTTCTTATTTATTAAGTCAATGGCCAAGTTCATGTTAACGCGCCTGGAGTTATAAAAATTGTGTTTCGTGTTATGGATAAAACTGGGTAGTAGTATAGCAAAGAAGTTTAAACTGCCACTGCTTTCTATAGCGCCATAAAACTTCCACTGTCACATACATTCATGTCATGGCATTTTCGTTTTTACTGATTGGTAATTTGTTTCTTCACCTTTGCACCTACTGGACACACCATGAAATATGCCAAGTTCAGCAGGTGGTAGGACCAATTGTCACACTTTAAAACCAGCATGAAATAGCGCTCCATCTTAATCATTTTAAATTTTATTCATTGCTATCTGCGTTCATATTATATTTTATTATTCTCTAGAAAAGGTACAATTTGGCGTTTAAGAACTGAAGTGTTCCTGAAAACTCGCCCTATTTTATATGTAGCAGTCTAGCGGTATTGACCAGTAATAATTGAAATTTTCAATTATTATTATTGGATCATGGAAGTTGGCCATTATTGATCATGTCATTTAATTCACCTATATTTATCTAATTATAGAAAAATCAATCTGATACAACTAAAGGCAAAATTGCATAGGACACTGTTGATAAAATCTGTGTAGTTAAGAAACGGCTATAGATTTTATAATTAAATTTATTAGACAAATATTGATGATATTTCACATTTGATGTTAAAGCAATCTTAGTAATATTTGATTTGTGAAAGATATTACGTTTTAGGTATGAATGTTCCATGTTGAAAACGATGAAAGAGTATATCATCGCAACAATACAAAGAGCGTTTGAAGTAGCGGCTGAGTTAGCGGATGGATTATTTAGTGAACTTATGATGTGTGTTGAGAATAAACATTTGGTAAGTCTCAATTTAAATAAGTGCATAAAGTAAATTTAAATAATTAAGGACCGGTTAGTTTTAGCATTAGTAAAGTTCAAAGATGAATACTTTGTCTTTCTAGGCGTCATTGACTATCTTCATAACCGCAATTTTTCGTTCTAAAATCAAAGTACTCTGTTTTGGATTTACTATCTTCATTTTATAATTATGACCGATCAGCGAGAAAGTATATGTTCTTTAGCAAAGCTTCTTTTATTTATTGACAATGTGCCCGAATAGACCCTGCGAGAAAGTTTTGTTTTTTTTTTTAAATTCAGTGTGTTAAATAAACTACTTAAATAAGTTAAGGGGTCAAAACTTCAATTCTCTGTTTTTTTTTGGGACGATGGTATTTAAAAGTAATTTGGTGTAGTCATTATTGGAGGGTTGGCACATAGACGTCATATTAAAATTAAAGAAATCATATAATTTCACAATATGTTGAAAAGAACCGCAAAGTAAACTGAAAACTGGCATGACAAATTTGAACAATAAATAAATTTAAACAATAAATCTAATATCGCGTAAACCTTCCCCCATTATTACGGCAGCACATCTTCATTAAGGGCTTGTTCAATTACGGTTCGGACTGAGCTCTGGCCATCCCATAGTGGCTATATTATTCTGTTTCATTAACACAGTTTGTTAAAAAGATCTCATTTGGCCTTCTCCATACCCTAACCCTTCCATTATTCACCCATAACTTGAACCTTGACTCATCTGAAAACATTACTTTACTCCAATGCCTTAATTGTCAACGTTAATTTACACGTGCGAAGATCATCCTCCTTTGTTGAGATGATTTCTAGTCAACTTTGGCTTCTTTGCAGGCCATTTGGATATAAAATTGGCTTCCCGAACCGGAACTGTTCTGGCTCTGTTAAGTTCCATTTGAAGACTAGGGGGTATAGAAACGGTTACGAATTGCCTGAAGCCTTAAAAATCGGTCGTAACGAGACCAGTCCCCAAATACCCTTGCCACAACCTCCTTATTACTGACTGAGTCACATTAAGCTGTTCAGCTACATATCGCTGCTTTCTACCTTCTTGTATGAAAGTAATTACTTTTGCGACTTCTGCTGGATCCAGATGTTCTCAATGCTTTTTTCACCATGGGCTACCAATATTATGATTAAAACGAAAAATTACTCAAAGTATCATTAAAAGTTAACTTGTTTATTTACCCTTTCTTTAAATGTGTGTGATTTTCAGATTACTATATTTAGAATAGCAGATAAATACGATCAAAAACCCCAAGAACTGGACCAAACCGTTTTGACGGCTCTTTTTAAATCGCAACACTTGTCGCCAACAGAACAACTCAGTCTGGCTCTAACGTGGAACAGAGCCGATATTGCTCGATCGGAAATATTTATTTATGGGCAGGAATGGCCTCCGGGCGCTTTAGAAGATGCAATGATGAAGGCTTTAGAGCATGATAGGTACGTATTTGAAGAATGTATTAGAGTTGGTATAATGATAATTAAACATGTAACAGTTTTGATGAGGCACTTTTCCAGTTAAATATATAGCGAACATAACTGGTAAAGCAGATGAAGCCATTCAGAAGCGTTAAGATTTCAACGGTTGAGTGCGAACGTTGATTTTATTGAATTAGTGTTAAATGAACATCTAAAACCAGATATTTTAAGGAATATGACGATCCATAAAGGGATCCTAATAAAACATTTGACTAGTAAGATCACTATAAAAAATTTAAATTGTTTTTTTTTTTTAATTTTTATGGGTTTCCCAAATACGTATATAGTTCCACTTTAGCCATAAATTGGCTGTTTATAAATCGGCTCAATAGACGATCCAATTGGCTCGCCAATATTTTCAGTATACATGCATTTCTATGCCTCATAACTTTTGCCGAAATCAGCCAGTATTAAATGTTTCAACTTAAAGTTTCAATTTAGATGAGCCTCCTTTTATAGATTTGCATTTAGTAAAAATCATAGAATCAAAAATAATGTATCACTCTCAATTGTAAGACGGCGGATCCTAGAAGTTTATAGAGACAAGTGGCTAAATGTGAGTAAAACTCTTTAATATATGATAGAAAATATGAATAGGAGGCAGCAACCCTTAGGCTAAAGGGTTTTCTAAACCGAACTTTATGTTTTTTTTTCGTTGTGCATCATCGTCATCACAGCACTTGCGTAATTATGGTGCAGTACTTCATCAAATAGTATAAATGTCACCGCACCCTTCAACCAATTGCTTGATTTTCGAATACAATTGCATCATCTTCAATTAGTTTCTGCCTTAAGCAGTTTTGGAGATAAACTTATTTAGCTATTATGTATGTTGTATCAAATGTATATTATATTTTCTTATAAAAATACTTTTTAACAGATTAGACTGCTTCACGTTAAGTCGGTCTTACGGTATGCTAAACGATTACGTTTGATGCTGATGAAACCGAAGCAGTTTCGTATTAAAAAGTAGTTTTACTGCCGCTGGCAACGGCAGCAAAATACTTTATCTCTAAGCTTTTTCATCAATAAAAATTGGAACTTGTACATCATCTATTGCGTTATAAAAGGTTAGGCCTGTTCATTTGGTCTGGTCTCACTACTCTAAGCGGCTTGGAGCAGGTGATCGATGTTCATTTGGCTCGAGCAGGTAGATCATGCATGCTCTACTTGCGCCTAGTCTGGAGGTGGAGCAGTTAGAGCAAAAGTAGAAAGATGACAGATAATCAACAAAAACTGCGGAATATAAAATAATAATATAACCCCACTTTTTAAATTTTGAAAGGCTGAAATGCATCGTGGTCTTTTTTGAGAAAAATATCCCTATATATAAAATATCCTATTTACGTGCTGTCTTAACAAAAAGCGTGTGTAGCAAACTAGGAAGTCGTCCGAGCAGGAAATATCTGCTTGTAGTGCAGTTATGGCATTTCGTGTTCTGCTCCAAACTGATTTCTTTGATTTTCCGAGCAGGTTGAGCAAAGCTAAATGAACAGGTCTGTTATGTTTTTCTGACGTTTGAGGAAAAATAATAGAATTTTCAAAAATATTTTTCTGAATAAATAATGACCAGCACTATAGTCGGAGAAAAACTTATGTGTAACATAGCAGTAAAGAGTAAAGTAGATTTAATGCCTTGGCTGGTCTAATAACGCCTCGTCTATTTCCAGTCTTTACTGCCTAGTTAAACAAATAACTATTACCTTCTGTGGTGTCTTAATGACGTCATTTTCATTGTCAAAACGCCATACTGAGTATTAAATTACTCAATGGCACCTATCGTGATATTTAGACGTGGTGACGCGATATGCTAGCAAGGGGGAAGGAAGAAGATGATTGTTGTGGCTTGATCTCGAAAAAAAATGTGTCGGTCTCGTAGGACTCCTACATCGAAGCCTGTTATCGGTAGGTTAGTTTGGGTTAGGTTGAATTTGAGCTGGCAGGCGTTCCAAATGTAACTAACCCTAATTTGAACTATTCGTCTCCTACCCATCGAAAATTAAGATTGGGTCTGTGCTGTAGTTGGGGCGCATCGAGGCGTAGTTTTGAACGAACTCAACCAGGTTTAGTTTGGATTATGAAAAGCTCATGCCGCGATAATTTCGATTTGTTGTGGGGGATTACAATTCGAAGCATACTGCCCTTCATCGTGGAAAATATTTTTCATCTTTTCTCGCCTGCATGCGCCACTGATACCAATGACCAAAGCAACGTTAATATGCAAAAAGTTTTTATTATCAGCTTCTAGCCAAAATCGGCGCATATTTTGTCTTGTCAAAATGCTAGACTTTCTTAAGAAAGCATCTGCTTCTTCTTATTATTATTTCGCCGTCTCGTTGGCGATCCAAATAGCCAGTGTGGTCTTGGAAGCAGCTGCTCGGAAAATCTCTGCGGATGTGCGCCCAAACCACCTGCGGATGTCCTTCAGCCATGAGTTCTGGCGTCTTCTGATAGATCTTTTTCCCTGAATCTTCCCTTCGATGATGAGTTTCGGGATTTCGTATCGGCTGCCCCTCATAATATGTCCAAGATACTATGTTTTCCTTTCTTTTATCGTTTGTAGCAGTTCTTTTCCTTTGTTCATACGTCTTAGAACTTCTCTATTGGTTATCTTCTGGGTCCAAGAAATTCTGACCATGCGTCGATAGAGATACATCTCAAATGCGTCGATTCTCTTCTCCGTTATGGGATCAAGGGTCCATTTCTCACTGCCGTATAGAAGGACAGGGAACACATAGCAACGGAGCATGCGTGTCCTGAGCTCCAAGCTCAATTCTAATGTAGTAAAGAGCTTCTTCATACTAGCGAAGACCTTCTTCGCCTGTTCTATTTTCCTGATCTATTGAGGTGCCCAGGTATTTAAACGAGGAGACCTGCTCTACATCTTTGCCTTCTATAGTAAAGGTTATATTTTTATGTGTTTTGGAGAAAACTATGGTCTTGGTTTTGGATATGTTCATGAAAAGACCATATCGTTCGCTTTGTTTGACTATTTTATGGATCATGCTCTGTAATTCACTTGGACTGCTGGCTATAATGACGGTGTCATCCGCGTATCTTAAGTTATTTATTACCTTCCCATTCACTACTATTCCTCCTGTTGTTTCGTCAAGTGCTTCTCTGAATATTGCCTCCGAGTATATGTTAAAAAGAAGCGGTGACAAGACGCAGCCTTGCCTCACTCCTTTCATGATCGAGACGTTTTCTGACGTTTTGCCGTTTATTTGGATTGTAGCCGATTGTCTCCAATATAGGTCACTAATCACACGAATGTCCCTATTATCTATACCTGTAGATGTCAAGATCTGTATTTGTTTTTCGTGTTTAACGCAGTCAAATGCCTTGCGATAGTCTATAAAGCATACGTACACGTCAACATTCATGTCTCTACATCTTTGTGTTAGGACTTTCAGAGAGAAGAGGGCTTCCCGTGTGCCAACCCCATTCCGGAATCCAAACTGGGTTTCGTTAACTTGGGTCTCGCATTTGCGGTAAATTCTTGTGTGAATTACTCTTAAAAAGGCCTTTAGAACCTGTGGCATGAGACTTATCAGGCGGTAGTCGTCACAGTTCGAGGAGCCAGTCTTTTCGGCAGGGTGATGAACGTAGATCTTAGCCAGCTAAGTGGTATCCTGCCACTGGTATATATGCTGTTGAACAATGATGTAAGAAGATCAAGACCTGATTCGTCGTTTTCTACCATAATCTTCAGAGTTTCAGCATATATGTCATCTGGACCAGTTGCTTTTCCGTTTTTCTTTGTAGTTTGATAGCATAAGTAACTTCACTCTTTCTAATTTCAGGTCCGATTTCTTCAGCATCGTCGTTTTTTGGTGGAAGGTTAGATCTATTTCCTTTGAATAGTGTTTCAACATACTATTTCCATCTTTTAAGTTTTTCTTCAATTCCAGCTACGATTTCTCCCTTGGCATCTTTCAAAACTGCTGCTGGGTGCTTTCGACATCTTCCTACGAGATCTTTAACTTTCATTTGTACGTTGAATGTATCGTATTTTGCTTGCAGTGATTCTATCTCCTGACATTTTGCTGACAGCCATCGATCTTTGGCTTCTCTGCATTTTTTTTCTAATTGTTTTGTTGAGTTCTCTGTATTTGTCTCGGTTCTGTTCCTTGTGCTTCCTTCTTTTATCCATCAAGGACAGTATTTCCTGCGTCATCCACCTTTGCTTTTTATTGTTTTCTATGAACCCCATCTGTTGCTCTTGGATATTGTTAAATGTTCTCTCTATTACGCTCCAGGTTGCCTCCGTCTCTTCTATCTTGATGGTTCATTTCTCTTTCTAGTAAGCTTCTCACTTGCTCTTTTATATTAGGATCTCCCAGTCTTCGGATGTCTATGGCTTTTGTGTTTGTTTGCCTATTTACTTTTTTTAAAGGTGTAGTTCAAATTCCATAACAACTGGATTATGATCAGATCCCACGCTCCTGGATATGTCTTAACTGCCTTCACATATCTTTGGAATTGTTTATTCATCTGTAGCATCTGCTTACATCCATATATTTTCTTGTGAACAACATACTTCTGATGAATTATTCTTTAAAATAAACGAGCATAATGCCCGTACGTCTTCTCATATGTTTTTTCATTTTTGGAACAGGAGAGTAGCGACCACTTCTTTGGCTAGTTCTTCGATTTCGGATGGATTATGGCCCGAGAGGCTCATACTGAATAACTTGTTTTCAGTTGCTCACCAAATAATAGTCTGGTTACAAACCAATTTTGATGTGTTTGTTACTTCAGATGCTTCAAATCATACAGTATCAAGAGACACAATCCATTTTTTATGTTTTTGTTTGAATAGTCTGAAATTAAAATCATAAATGCCAAGTTAACCTAGTACCAGAATAATAGTCATTATGCTCCTTATAACATAAATATTATTGTTCCGCAATAATAATATTTTCAATTTTAGGTGTGATTTCGTAAAACTTCTTCTTGAAAATGGAGTCAGCATGCGGAAGTTCTTAACAATACCAAGACTGGAAAACCTGTACAATTCGAAACAAGGGCCTAGCAATACTCTAAGATATATTTTAAGGGACGTGAGGCCTCACATTCCCGCCGGCTACGTTTATACTCTACATGATATTGGCTTAGTGATAAACAAGTTGATGGGAGGAGCTTACAGGTAATTTATCAAGTCATATTTCAGTCACTAATTCTTTACTTCGGTAAATAATAGAGGTAACATGTTACAAGTAGCATATATACCTGAATTAATATTATTTAGAATGAATGACATGCTTTTAAGCTGAAATCTGAAGGCGATTAACCAGAAGAGTTAAAAACACTGAAACTGAAAACTCATACAAAGATGTAATATTTTATTATTAATACTACATTTAATAGGATTAGCATAATAAACTGGTATTAATATTATTAAATACATAATTTAATCGATTCAAAACGCCTTAGAACCTGCCAGCGATATATGCATCAACTACCTTTAACTGCCAATAAAGATTTATCACAATTAGTCATTAATTAATTGATTAAACATATATTTTATAATTTAGAGTGTTTCTTTTATAATATAGTATTTACTTACTTCCCTAGTGTGCTCTGAGAGTGACAACAGAAAAGAAGTGAAGTTGAATCGTAAGAATAAAGCTAACTAGAATTTTTAACTTTTAACTTCATTTGTACTTTATGTCCGCCCCTCGCCCTAGTACAATCGACGCCCCTGCTATTTTTTTTTTCTAACTTTTAAGTCGGTCGGCAGAACCACTTTGATGGTCGCTAATTTTGCCTGTTTTAAGATTTTTTAATATTTTTTATTTGCATCAGGTTTATAAATTTTATAGTGCACCGATAGATATATAATTAAAAATTACATTTTAAAATTATTTATTTGAAAATTGAGGTACTTTTTGGGTCAGCAAGCTATCAGAAATTTGTAATAAATTCAAATGGCCATTTTGGCAATTACAATATTTTTATAATTTCCCTATGTCATCTAATATTGTTCCTTATTTTTCATAAATATGTCGTTGGTATATAATTTTTAAATATCGTACATTTTTAGGGCATTTTACACAAGACGGAAATTTCGACCTATATACGCCAAGGTAATGAATAAAGGGCAAAATATGACAATGAACGCTGCCTCAGCAAGACAGTTTGGGGCAATGAGTCTTCTTGCAGGCGCCCTACCATCTAGTGCTAATCCTTGTCTGTTTGATTATCCTTTTAATGAACTCTTAGTAAGTATTGCTTATGTATATACGAATTAAGTACGAGCGTAAACAAATAACAATTATTATGCACGATTATTCATCATTCATAAGTTTATTCTATTTCAGATTTGGGCGGTGTTAATGAAACGCCATAAAATGGCTTTGTTGATGTGGCAACACGGCGAGGAGGCTTTGGCAAAAGCGTTGGTGGCTTGCAAGTTATACAAAGCGATGGCACATGAGGCTGCCGAAGATGATATGGAGACGGAAGTGTATGAAGAACTAAGAGCTTATGGAAAGGAATTTGAAACTATTGGTAATAGTTTTAAAATATCATTATAATATCATTATAAATAGCTTAAGATGTGCGAAGGAAATATTTGAAAATTATATATATCGGGCGATTTTGCGCGCTCCTCCAAATAAGCACTTGTCAATGTTGACACATGGCATCAATGCAACATCTACAAGCACTTAGACCTGATTTTTGATAATATTTATCATGTTCAGGGAATTAGATCTGGTTTTGTCAATAGTAAGATATCTCCAAGATTTACACCATTTATGTTGATCATCTTCATGATTTAGACACAGTTTCGACTAAAGTGAATCATCTTCAAGAATTTAGAGAAGATTTCGGCCAATACTGACCATCTTTAGGATTTAGACTAGGTTTCGAGTTGTGCTAATCATCTTTACAGTTATAGACAAGGCTTCGACTAATGCTGATCATATTCAGAGATATAGACAAGGTTACGGCTAATATTGGTCATCTTCAGGCACTTAGATCAAGTTTCAGTTAATCTAAGTAATTTTCAGAGACTCGGACAAGGTTTCGACCCATGCTGATCATCTTCCGGGTATTAGGTACAGTTTTGATTAATGAGGCTCATATTCAGGGATTTAGACAGTGCTTCGAACGTAAAATATTTTATCAAGCACTTAATAGATAAGAGTATAAAGTCTGGAATAATATATTTGTATAATACAAATGTCTGGTTTTCAATGTTAAGCTATCGGTTTTTAGTATACAACGTGTTTTACTTATTCCTAGGTCAAGAGAAATATGATCAAGTTTTTTTTTTACATAAGAAAATGTCTCATTGTGAAATTAATTCTTGTAAAAACATTTAATACATGAGAATATCACATCTGGAAAAATGCATTTGAATTATATAAATGTATGGTGCTCAAGATTAGGCTATTGGCTTTTAATATTCAAAAGATATTAATTATTAATCTTTAGTCAAGCGAAATATTTTGATCAAGCTTTTTTAAATGTGAGTATATTCGAAATATTTTGTTGAATATGATAAATGTATTGATTCTAAAGATTTGGCCTTTATTTTAATATAAAAAAGAAGTAAGT
>MU183640.1:77390-113134 GCA_016904865.1 Pissodes strobi | reverse complement strand
AGGCATCTTACATTAGCAGAAATCTTATCTAATTTTCTGTAGATGATGAGCATTGCCCGAAACCTGAACTAAATTCCTAAAGATGTCCCTCATTAGTCGAAACCACATCTAAATCCTTTAGGAAGACCAGCATTAGCCGAAACCTTGTCTAAAGCCTGAATTTGACTCACTATTAGTCCAAACTTTGTCTAAATCCTAAAGATTATCAGCATAAGCCGAAACTTGGTCTAAACCCTTAAAGATATCTTACATTAGACGAAATCTTTAATGATATAGCCCAAGTGTCGCGACCTGCTTTTGGATTTGGTCGAGATGGTATTTATTTTTTGCGAGCGGTTACAAAAATTGGACCTATAGGGAGCTTTTTAAGCAGGCGACAAGAAGAATATGTGTGGGTAAGCCTTGCGTTTTTAAAAATAACGTAAATCTGCGTTTTATGGTCGAAAAGAAAGACGTTTAGTTAACTGAAATAAATCTAATATATTAACAAATTACCCCCTACGGCTTGGATAGCCGTATCGACTTCATATAACATGTTCCATGGTACAGAAGTCTGAGTTATATACAAATGTACAGAGTTGGTGAAAATTGGAATAACAGTACTAATATGAAACATGAAATCAATTACCAATAACATTAAATATGTAATTCACTTCTATATTATATTATGAAATATGGCATCGTACACCCAATCAAAATATATGTAGTTATACCAGATCACGTACATACATACGACAGTTCCATGGTAGATTATAAAATATTATATACGGCACAAAAAAAATGTATATGGATATAATATATGCGACACTTCACTGCGAATATTTATTTATTTATTCCCTGAATCACTATTAATACTTAACAGTTCAATAAAATGTTCTTAAATACGCTGATGAATGATATAGTCCATAAAGTCACGGAATTAATAACGTTTCTATCTATAAATTTATACAATACTTAACTTACTCTTCAGATGACATTTGTTTATCTAACACTGTTTCTACCCCTGATTTAATAGATCGCGGTTTATTTTAGCCTTTAAAGTATCACTCTGATTCGGTAGTTTTAGAAAGAAACGTTTGACCCTTTTATGCCCTCACAAGCGTCGTTTCTTAGACGACTGAATTTAAGACATTTAATGGGATTAATATCACATTTCACTTCTATTACTTTAAAACTCGATATTTACTTTACTTAATTGAGTTACTGTTCACTGATAATTCAAAAAGAATAGATACTTATGCTTTAGCTTTATTTAGAATATTATTAACTTGAATTTAACTTTCATCTTTAAACCAGCAGAATTTAACTGCATTTTGGAATAAGAACTTAGAATTTCACCGGAGAGAGACTGGTGTAGAACTTAGTGCACTGGTAGAGTATATCTTCCGAGCTTTAGGCTAGGCGGACGAATTTATACGCGCGGTCCCACCATGACTTAGGGCGTTGGCGCGCGCTGGAATAATCCGGAATCGTAGTTAAAGCGCGTGCCTAGATCGAGCTCACTGGATGGAAACATCTCCTTTTATGGTAATATTTTTGGATTGAGATTCTGTTACTAAGCGGAAGTCGCAGATGGGCGTTTTGGATGCGGGCCTTTGTAGAATAGGGGGAAGTCGTGCGAGACGTTCGTCCGGTCGAAGAAATTATTAATTTCGGCGATTCGATTCTTTTAATGCGTGAATTTAAATAACATAAGCTAGTAACAGCATATTATAATATTTAAAACAAACGAAAATTCGTTTCGTTACACAAGTGGGGAAAAATTGAAAGATGACAGATAACAACCAACAAGTTGCAGTTCCCATGTGTCAAAAATGACAGCTGACATGTGTCACGCTCTAAACATGAACTATGTCATGTCGCCGAATATTGGTAAATGATAGATGTCATCGTGGCTGTCTTTTTAAAGTAAGGACATATCTACTTAGATATACCCATTTTGCTACTAATGGATAACTATTTAGAATATATTATTGTAACGGTTTTCAGAAAAGGACCGATATTTTTTTATTATGAGAATTATGTTGCCCAAGAACATTTGGCAGCAATGCAACATATACAGTGTGTCCACGGATTGAGTTCGGAAGAGGAAAAACTTTTTTATTTGTGGGTTTATGAAAAAAAAGGTATTCTTCATAAAAACTCCTGCTTATCCTGAAACACCAGTAATAGTATATTATGATATAAGTGTATAAGAGGGGCTTTAAAGCACGCGCGACATATTTCAAAACACGACGCGCAGCGGAGTGTTTTGTAAGTCGCAAGGGCTTTAAAGGTCTCTTATACACGTATATCATACGCTATTTTTTATTACGAATGCATCATAATCTCAAAAATGTGTTAAGTATTAAACTTAAGGGATATATTGACGAATATATTAATCTGTCACATTTGACATTAGCATAGCAACCTTTAAAAAAGTAGGCGCATCATAAACATCATTTTAAGCACGCTGCAGCGTGCGATAATCGTTGCTTATGATGCATGCGTAATAAAAATCATATTATTTTCCTTAATTTGCATACAGGGTGCTCAAGATTTGCGAAAATATTAGGAACGACCAAGAATAAAGTACCTTAATTTTCGGAAATACGTCAAGAGAGTACTAAGAAAAGGGAAATTTAGTGACCAAACATAAAGTCATGGCCTCTTACGTAGAGATTTTTTTCTTTCTTAAATTTTTGCTTCAGGTTTTTGTGATGTTTACTGGCATAGAAATCTTAAGAACGCCAGAGTTTATTTTAAGAACATTTGTTATACCCCAACCTACCACGAAATTGAACCCTCGCAATATCAGTACCTTTACGCTTGTTTTACAATAAAATTAGCAAATTAGCTGTAAAACTTTAAAAAACATTATCCATCCTATTTAAGATTTCCATGCCAGTAAATATCACAAAACCTCAAACAAAAATTAAAAAAAAAATAAATCTCTACGTAGGGGCCATGACTTTATGTTTGGTTCGTAAATTTCCTTTAGAACAACTTCTCTTAATACCCTCTTTGACGCATTTTCGAAAATTAAGGTACTTTATGCTTGGCCGTTCCTAATATTTTCGCAAATCTTGAGCAACCTGTATACAAATTAAGGAAAATAATACGATTTACTGGTGCTTCAGGATAAGCAGGAGTTTTTATAAAGAATACCTTTTTTTATAAAACCGCAAATAAAACAGTTTTTCCTGTTCCGAACTCAATCCTTGGGCACACAGAGCCGCAACCAACAAAAACTAACCCAACGCATGAAAAGCAGATAAAGATATAATTTTCAGGGTCTATGCAATGTCTATATGTATCTTCATAATTATTTCTAGCGCTGGAGGTTCTAGACTATTGCTACAGGCAAGACGACGATCAAACTCAACAACTATTAACTTGCGAACTCCAAAACTGGTCTGGTCAAACGTGCTTAAGTTTGGCTGTTGCAGCCAACCACAGAGCTTTATTAGCTCATCCCTGTTCCCAAATCATATTGGCTGATTTATGGATGGGTGGACTGAGAACTCGAAAAAACACGAATATTAAGGTAAATCAATACATGCTAACTATAAGCTATAGAATAAACGTAAATAACTCAGTTAGTACGCAATACGCAAGTACCTTAAATTGTTATACTTTCTTTGGTTGGTATTATTTAGAGAAATTGTTTCATGAGAAAATAATAATTACATTTTTTAAATTCAAGGATTAGTTTGTATAATCGTGTCGCATGATGTACAGCGTTATTTGCATTGCAGACATTGCGATCCCAGCAGATTTTGATTTTGACTGCGACTTGTTGGTAGACGGATTGCAAAGTAAACTCTCCTCAATATCAAAAAGAAAAAATACCCTTTTTGGGGTACGCTTTCTGTCAACAGACCAATATTCATCCAAATATTATCTCCCTCCCAGTAGACCAGAATTTAATTGACATATTTCACCCTGTATGAAATGAATGACTGCAATGTCAATTTTTTTGCCATTCTGCAAAATTGAATGTACTACGAAACATTTCTGCATTTGCGCTTTTGCAACAAAATGACGGGTTTATAACTATTTGACAATCTTGACATAGTGGATGTAGAAATGTGGGATGTCGTATGAATGAATGGATGAATGGAATATTTAAAAGGAAAGGTTTTGTTCGGTTAATAATGACTAAAACCCATGTTGAAGGCTTGAAAGCAATTCATTTTTAGTCAAAAAGCTTGTTAACTGTGTTTTTATATCAAGTTCAAATAACTTGGAAATAGTTGAAAGCAACCTAATAGCCCTATAATTAGTATACAAATTTGGATCACCCCTTTTATATAATGGTATGACGGTAGCCAATTTTATTTTATTAGGAAAGACTCCATTTGCAATTGACAAATTAATGAGAAAACGACAATACCAGATACTTCAGCCTTGCATTTTTTCAACAGATTATTCGATATATTATCCACACCGCAGGCATTGGAATTTTTAAGATTATCTGTGAAGCCATGCACATCTTGTTCACATATGGGCATCATAAAAAAAGTTCTGTTAGAAGAAGGAGCATTTCGATAAATAAAATCAAAGTCAATCTTGATAGGGACTAGGTTATTCGCAATATTAGTAAAGCTGACATATGTTCCTTTAAGTGTTTTAGTATTCCGTTTACTAAATTTTTCTCTACCAATCAGGGTCATAATTTGTTTACTAGATTGACCAGATGCCGGGTTATAGCCGGACATGTCCGGCTTTTTGACCGTAGTCAAAAACTCTTGATAGTACTTAAAGATCAAGTATACACTATAGATTGACTAAAAACTAGTTTCTTCGACAATGGAAAGAAACCGCTTCTCCAGGGATCTCCAGGGATTGATTATATTGAAGTACAATAATTTTGAAATGAGACACGACCAGATTTATATTTACTTGTTGGGAAATGTTACAAGTTAGACCTTTAATATATTTTTCTACGACTGCGAATAACTACTCGTAAGTTATGGTGAAAAGCGTAATTTTTACAAGTAGTTATTCGTGTGTTTTTCAATCCAGTCAACAATATTATATTGAAATATAATCCCTTTTTTGACCACCATGGAAAAGCCGCTTCTTTCCATTGTCGCCTAAATTACTTTTTAGTCAGTCTGTAGTGCATACTTAATTTTTGAGTAGAATTAAGAGATTGGCGAGTTTTTACTTTCAACTAATAAAAAAAGAGGACATATACGGCATAGAAGAGAGGAACTATAATTTTTACATGGTAAAGTATATGTTTCACTCGGAAATCTAGCTAACATTAAAGATATGACGCTTCACCGATTTCAAATGCTTGTTTCGGCAATACGTGACAGGCATTATTTAAAATTATGTTATGGTAAAGAAACCTCGACAAATTCGCAAGTTTAAAGTAAAAATAGACAGGTATTAAATCAAAACCAATGAAATATACATTCATACAGTCGTAGAAAAAGTACATAACGTACACACAACTGTCACACACGTGTTAAAAATGACAATATACTATCTATTTACAACTCGTCATCCTTTTTTAATAAAAAAAAAACATTATTTTTGTTTTGCTTGTCCTTCTTTTGCGATTTCTTGTCACCCCATTTTTACTATATAATTAATCTTAATATCTAAAATAATGTTTCTAAAGTGCATGACATTTTCATAATAATAATGTGAACTAACTTCTGGGATTTACCTAAAAATTCTAAATAAATCTGAACATTTAAGGTAATAATGGGACTTCTATGTCCGCCGTACATTCTGAAGTTGGAATTTAAGTCAAAAGAAGAACTACAGCTTATGCCTCAAACAACAGAGGAACATCTAGAATTAGAAAATGATGATGACGATAAATCTGATTCTGAAAAAAATCCGGATGGCGAGGTAAGTAGCCTCTAGAGTCTAGAGCTGTATAAGTTTCGCAAAGTTTTATCAAAATCGTAAATTAAGGAGTTAGTTTCAATTTTTTGCTTGAGCAATATTTAGATGGAATCATAGTTTCAATGAGCACTTAATTTTATAGAATGTATCCATACAAATAAAATTTAAAAAAGGTTCAAATTAAATGATAAATGAAACTAAAGAATAATTTTTCAAGCGACCAATTATTGTATAAACTATTTCTATGTGTCATATAGTTATAAGGATAAACTATTTTTTTGCGAACTAATGGACAATACAAACTTTTTGCTTTTGAGCTATTGTCGATCCGTGAATTATGGACAGTTCAATGTACAAGTAAGATTTTGCCGAGTTTAGTTAAAGCTGTCTTCATAGCACAACCTTGTTAGATAATTGAATTATTTTTGCAACAGTTCATCTCATGTAAAAATATATTTATATAATCTACAAAAATTAAATACACGAAACGGAAACAGCGAATGTGCCCGCATCGTAAATGTCAAATATAAATTATAAACAAGCCAAGTGGTATATTGTAATAATTAATAACTCTCAATATGAGGCAGTCACATTGACTTATTGATGAAATTGCATAAACTCGTAATTATTAATCTATAGATTACAGGATAGTTTTTTAGTACATATCGACATTCTATATGATACATTTTCACAAATTGTTGAAACTATGATAATATTATAAATCTCTAACTGCATTTATTTAAGAAATATCGTAATTAATTATTAATTAGTGACTAACTATTTTTGAAACTTTTGTAGCTTAGTAAAGCAGTAGGAAAACATTACATACAATTTTATCCCAAAAAAGTAAGCAATGCTTTTTTCGATAATTTATTGTCTTATTATTTTCATATGTATTATGCACCTACCTACATAATATACACTCCATCTTCAGAGGCTTTTATGCACAGTTACACATTTTTGTAAAACATTGTTATTTTTATTTAGACGACCCGGGTCAGCTATTTGTCATAAAATACTATAAAAAGAAGATACATATGTTATTTTGTTTATTCATTTCAAAACTACTTGTATAATCTATTCAATACCGAAGCTGAAAGTAAAATACGCTTCAATTTACAACTTTATTCAAAAATAATTAAAGAAAATTAATACATTAAGTTGATGTAAATTGAAAATATTTGAAATGTTAAAAAATATTTATTTTGAAATCAGTAATAAGAACAAGTTAATGAAATACTACAACTTATGGAATAAAATTTATGTTTGTGTAAATTAACTTTTATATGTTGTATTTTAAGTGGATACGTAGTATATTTAATCATTTATATAAGAAACTATTATATCATTATAGATTTGTAGTTCTAAAACGTTCAATAAATAACATTGGTTTTTCATTTTTCTTAAAACGTTTCAGTAAACGTGTTTTCGTTCATGGTGAAAGGTATTTTTGTTTTCTTTTTAGCTTATCTACTTTTTCTTTTTCAGCTTCTTGTCGACATTTTTTAGTCTAGAAATGGCTTTGTTGGGCAGTCAACTTTTATAATGTATTAATGTCTACCATAGGTATTAAGAGATGTTACTTCACATATTACCTTTATACAGGTTGGCAAAGTAGTGTGTGAAAGTAAAGTTAGTACCTCTCTTGTTATTAGGACTACTAAAAAGTAAACCTTTCAAAATGGCCTTTCAAAAACATTTTTTTTTCTGTCTAAAAATTACATATTGCTCATTTGCTGTCAAAATTTCAAGATTATATCTTTCGCAATTATCGAGGATTACTGCAAACTCCGCCGACAATACTTTACACCTACTTAACCAGTAGGTTTTTATCGAAATCAAGTAATATGCTTTAATATTCATACTACCCATTTAGCCCGTTCTTAACTAAACAACCTGTTTCGTGTGACATACATTTAGAGGCGTATTATTAACCCAATGTTTTTAATCTGTTGTGAATTTTAGAAGCGAACTAGAAGTTTGAGTATAAGAAGCAAGGCGCCAAATCCGACTGGTGTTAAGGTAGAGAGGGCTAGAACAATCTTTATGTGTTTTCCGTCTGACATATTGGGTTTTCAGCTATCTAATTAATATATCATACATCTTATAAATTATCATGGTTGTCTAATATGGTTTTAATACTATTAGGCAGAGAGAGTTTTCGTCAGAGCAAAAATCGCTAGATTATCCCACATTAATTAAGAGTTCCTTCGAGGCGCGGCATTATTTAATAATTGAAAGTCACCATAAAGTGTATAAATTATGTATGACAAATATAAAAACTATTTCAATAAATGACCTACATAATTTTACTGTAGTATATATACCATTATATTTTTTTGAATAATCTGGAAACCCAATAAAAAATTCTCACTAAAGGACTTGCATTGTATTTGTTGTTTCTGTCTAACACACTTTCTGTATCTATGCTTATAACATAACAGCACATGCTCTTTTTACCTATATGCTTCTTCTGCTGAAAAATGTCTGGAATCATTGTAGCTACTATACCTAGGGGGCAACTTATTGTCAGAATACGGTAGCTATTATAGGTAAATGACAATAATAATCATAAAATCATCACGTATTCTGACAATTATTATGTCTGATTTGAGATATTGTTATGTTTCGATATTTCGCGGACTAATTGCCAAAAAAAATTAAATCCTTGTTAATTGTACCCACGCTAGTAACGAAATACCTAAACATAACAGCCTTTCAGATAGAACCTATCAACTATCAATGTTCAGTTTATGATAATTTAATGTGTATGTAAAGCAGCACCACTGAAAAATCAGAACTATAATTGATACACCAGTTGCAATATATCGAATATACATATATGCAGGGTATTTCCAAACTACATACCGATATGTAAGGCTGTAATTCTTAAAAAAAGTTTAGCATGGCTGGTTACTAATGTTCGTAAAATGTGCATTTTGTGTCTATTTAAATTCATGAGCGTTTTTGAAATAACAATTTAAAACATGTTTTAATGCACAGGCGTGATCCTAATACGGTACGATTCAAACTTACTCAAAACTGAATTAAAACGCAACATAATGCATCTAAGAAAAATACGCTTTATGTACCAAACTTATTATGTCTATCTGTCATATTAACTTACATCAGGTTTTACCAAAGAGAAAAAAAATAAAAGGAGAGACGACAATAAGCGGCGGCACCTCTCATGTTAGTGTACCCGTTTTTGTATCAGGAGAAAAAGTTATTTGTGTTTTTAGAGCGTAAAATAGCGGATTGCCGATTGAGAAAGAATGTTACCGCGCGGCGCGTAACGGAACGCAGTAATTTTTCGAAAACACCAATCTTATTTTGCGCTCGAAAAACACACAGAACTTTTTCTACAGCTTCATTTTTTTAAATTAAATGCACATTTTTCTCTACACTTATTCTGAAGTATGCAAATGACTGTCATTTTTAAGATATTCGGGCATATTTAGAACAGGAGTGCCAGCAACAACTGTAACAAACGCACGACTGCCATTTATTTATTTTCGGTTGCCATGACTGCTCATAGCACACTCGACGGAAAAAGTGAGAATTTTCTTTTCCATGTACGCTCTAGAGCGTAAAATAAGGATTTTGCGATTTCATTTGAATTTAGTAGTTATTTTGCGCGCGGCTGTAGAAAAAATATTTTAAGCTAATGACAGTGACATCTGATCACCTGAAATTGGCTGATGGTGTTTTGATTTTGACAATTATACCCCTTGTTCTTGGACATGCGCATACAAAATCGATTGACAGGCTGTCGTCTCTCCTTTTAAATTTTTTTCTCTCTGGTTTTACTTTTGTAAAAGTGGTTTCTAGCTTTTTGAATAAAAGTTATTTTTTATTCAATTGCTGTATCTCAAAAACTGAACAATTTCGAACATATGTAGGCATGTAGTGTGGAAACATTTTAACCAGACATATCCAAAATACACCTATACACACCAGATGATTGCTAAAGAAGTTCGTATTTACCCCCCCCCCCCCCCGTGTGTAATAAAGAACCCAGAGACTTGATTTTAATCGCAGAGCGTTGCACCGTCAGTGAGGTTTTTTTTTTCAAAATGATTTCATATGGAACTAAAGGGTCTCCTATACTTTAGCAAAAAAAGTGTTTCGTATCGTATTGGGATGTTGGATATAGTCACGTAAAAAAAGCTGACGAAGGGAATTGCAAGACAACGAATAATATTTTCCGTAGGATATTTGTGTAGTGACTTACAGGTATGAACGAGATTTGACGAAAATTAGTTATGCTGCAATAAGTGCCCAAAATTTAAGAGATGCAAAGGCGATTGAGCATCAAACCCATATTTTACTATCTCAAGGCCGTTCGACAGCTATCGTACAAAATTGGGTAGCAACTGTTGAAAGATCTTACAAGTCTTATAGCATTTGAATGTCCCAAAGAGTTAGCAAGTAACTACTTAAAAACGAAATATATAACATATCAAACACCGAGAATAAAACTTTTTTAAATGTACCCTACCAGGTGTGGCGCCAGTCTATAAATCCCGTAATAGAACCTTAAATGGCACTAATTACTAATTAGTACCTAGATATCTAAGTTTATAATTTTTTACTTCGGAGGCTATCTTTAAAATCGCATTTACCGACAGGTTACGATTGATTTTGTTTCACAATCACAAAGTGCTATGTGTTATATAACAAACGGTATTAACAGAGCTTTTTTATAATTTGGAACTATGTGGAAAAAGCAACGATTTACTTATTAAATCATTGGAAAAAAGCACCGTCAAAACCACGAACCGTAGGCTAGCAAACCAACAGACAGATACCTGCAGATATTTCATTTATTCTCGATATAACAGTCATGATTTCCATATATCTTTGGCTAGTAAATATCAGAATGATTTAATTTACCACAATACCTGATTCGATTGGTAAAACTAGCGCGCAATAAATGTATCCCAATGCGTTCAGTGTAGGTACACTGATTTTATCAAAGGGAAACGCTATCACAGCTTACCATAACGCATAGGGTAAGCTGTGACGCTATTAACAAATTCAAAATATACCTTATTATTTTCAGACATAATGTCTTTTTAAAATGATAAATAAACAAATTGGAAACAAACTACATACACAAAAAAATTATGCAAATAAAGAAAAGTTATCGAATGTCACATAAAGGAATTTCACCTAAACCAACAGGAACTTACAAACAAAGATAGGCACTAAATTAGTCATTAGCAATAAATCTGTTTTACAAACAAAGAGAGCAGATATGTTTTAACAATTCACACTGTATTTTCATCTTATAAATCTCTCCCAAGGTGATTTTTCAGTCAGTGCCTTTTGTAATGCCTTTCTGAAGGACTCCACAGTTCATAGTCAATAACTCCCTATATCTAGACAGTACAACAACTTTTAAATTGGTGACGAATAAGGATATACATCAGTGGCGGCTCGTCGTATAAAGCAACTGTGGCTGGGCCTCTCATGTAAAAATTAGAAAATAGTCTGATACTTTCAAGTAATGTTTATATAAATATTATAAATATAAAACATTTTTTGACTAATTTCCGATCATAAAAGTATAATGCATTAGCGGTATAGTAGTACTACGCTCCCCACCCGTTCAGTTGCACAAGACGGGGCTTTAAATCAGCCAATTTAAGTGGTCGTATGAGGCGCACAAATTTGTGCTTTTATGGGTAGTATTTTTAGCAGTAGTTTGCATGTTGCTTTTGTTTTTAAACAATTACTTTCTATTTTTTCTTTTAAAGAAAAGTCAGCAATTATTGATAAATAATGATTGTTTTATGGTGTATTATAAAATTTAAGACCCGACAATCAAAAGAAAGAATAGATAGGTATTACAATCCTTTGTTTCATAGTATTAGGAGTAGGTGCCTATTTAAAATTTGCCATGTTTTATTGTCTTATCTATTTTCTTCTTGAAGGGTCAAGTGTCGTGTCAGGTCGTCAGATGCTTATTCCTAATTATATTAGAACACGACCGTTACGATTGAATTGGGTCGTGCCTATATAGTGGTTGGTTTGTTTTTGTTTGTGATTTTAGATTTTCGAGGCGGATTTTCCGGTTTAAAAACTAATAATTAATACTGTTGTGTTGCTAATAAGGAGGTAAGGTATGGCAAGGGCCCTTACAACAAGGTATGCTGCTTTTTGTTTTATTTTAATAATACAGTTTCGCCATATGAGAGGTCATATCTATTACCAAGGTTTTGTTTATTAAAATTATATTTTGTTCTCGGTAGTGGGTTTTGCTTTCTTGTGCCTACCTCTAGGTATTTTAATTTAAAAATTGTAAGATACGTTAAAACTCGGGTTGAAATGAATCCCTCTCACGATATTGTTTTGTATTTGCTTGAAACCCCTTTTTCACGACGATCTGGAGTGGAAAAGCGGCAAATTGTGAAAAGTTGACCAACGCGAAAAATAACGGCAATGTTTAGCGAAAAAAAGGGTGGGTCGTCGGGATACTTCGCGAGCGTTTCAAACTTGCTGGTACGATAATTATAATTGGCTTTACGGAAGTTTATATAAACAGAGTTTGTATTGCTGGCCGTGCATTTTATTGGGTAAAGCAAAAAATGCATGGTGCTCAAATGATGGTTTTAAGGACTTAAAAAAAAATCGCCTGCAGCTAAGCCTCCGTCGCTTTTCTTAGTGGAGCCTTGGCCTGACATGTTTTACCTACCACGAGCCGCCACTGTTATATATACATCGTCCTATTCTTATAAAATATAAATAGTAGGGTTCTGAGTCAAAACTGAGGTTGAAATTGGTCGATTTCTCAGTGCTTGACAAGTAGCATTTTCATGCGCTAAAAGGATGTTTCTGTGCTTGTAGACCGTAGTAGACACCGACTACAATACAAACGTAACTTGACCGCTCTCTTCTGGAGAATGAATAAACAATTTATCGCAGTTTGGTTAAAATGTCCCCAATATGAAATGTCATACCGAAGGTGTGGCTCTCATGTGCTCTTTTCATGCACATCCCAAACCCGGTAGTAAATTTAAGTAAATAAACAAGGATATTCCATTGTTCGCAATTACTCTGAGCGTCCGTTCGTGGGATTCTGTAAATATTGCACAAGATGATAAGTGATGGTTTTTGTCTAGCCATCTCAACAGAAATACAACACTAGATAGTTGTCCATAGAGCATGTGGCTCAAGTTAGACAGCTGCCGAGCACAGCACGCAGCATTATCATAGGATGAGTCAAAAGATACATCTTTCCATGCACATCACGCATGACTCTGACAAATAATGACTCTGAGTATCCGTTTATGGGATTCTGTAAGATTGTATTGCACCAGATGATAGACGATGGTCTTTTTCTAGCCGTGTCAACAGAAATACCACACTAGATAGCTCTCCATCGAGCATCTGAGTATGATTGGCTCAAATTAGATAACTACCGAGCGCAACACGAGTAAATGTAATGGGATGACTCATAAAATCTGCAAAAAAGGAAAAAAATATTGTTTTGAGATTTATTTGCATTCCTCTTTAAAAAGTTTTATGAAAATCCTGCTACTCTATGGTACCATTGCCACGAATCAGTTCTTAAGGCCATGATATAAAGTGAGCACCTAGTAGGGCGCATGTAAAAAATATGATCGTCCACCTATATGATGAACAATAAAGGGCCTAAAGCAGATCCCTATGGTTAACATCTAGATAATTTATAGTTACAAAACAATGTTTGATAATTCCACCATTGCGCAAACTAAAAGTATTTTAAGTAAGTGAATATTAAGACTATAAAAATATTATGTGCGCATTATTTTGATACGTCCTGTCATTCTAATATTCCCACATGTGATTAGGGAAAGTTATCTTGTTGTCTTCTATGTGCCACCGAGATCGTTTACGACAATACATGTGGTAAGAATAACAAATGATCATTGTTTATACAATAATGTTTGCTATGGTTATTGTCACTATATCACAGCATATAAAACAAACCCGTGGCTATAGTCTTATATAACTATATCCCAAAACAACCTCTTCCGCAAAAAGCGATGGTTTTGATCTGAAGTTTTTAAACTAAACCAGAGGACTCAAATTAGAGAATTCTGTGGTATACTTGAAATTATATAAAATGGTTCCGATAGATCTCTCTCGATTTTAATCATAGGAGTTATGTTGGATATGTACGATCTTAACCACTGTGGTAAAATTTCTGATGTGTTATGGTCAGAGGGTTTACTTAATTATTTCGAAGAAGTGACTGTTGACATCATGCCTATCGAGGTTTTTTTTCTAAGCAATGTTCAAATAATGTAGGGATTGCTGTGAAATGCTGTACAGCGAAATATTTTCCTTTTCCATGTAGAAGAAATTTGTCCCAATTTCATGCCCAAGAAACACGACATAGAAGGACTTGTTGAAGATAGCAAATAGAGATCCTCTCTATTTGCAAATCAGAGATATGTTTCGACACATCCGCAAAACACTTCTGTATTACACATAAACAAAAAAATTATCAAGATGCGCCAGTTTTAAAAAATGGTTTAATTTAGAACTAACGAAGGGCGAAAAATGTTTACCATTCTCATCAATGAAATTATCCGTTCTCGGTACATATAGGTATAACACTTCTTTGGAAATATTTGACAGTTATGTCTAAAGATTGGAAGAACCAACATAATCTTCAATCTTACGTTGATGAAACACCTGCAGTCGATATTATTAATATAAAATATATTTCTCGCAGGGAAACTTTAAAATCAAATCGGGAATGGTCGGGGATTCCTTTATTTTTTATTACGTTTTTCAGTATTCTCAATATCGCAGCTTAATTAATACTCATTTTTGTGCTCAATAATAATGACCCTAATATAACTAATTTTATCCGCCCTGAACCAGTGATGTCTTAAATACATTTAAAATTCAGGTTTAAAGACTTGTAACACCCATTCAACCTATTTCTACACCTTTCAGCCGAAAATTAACTTTTAAGATAAATTATTAAACACTTTCTGTTTGCAATCATCTGGTATTTTCATGAGTCATGCTGATAAATATTAACGTTTCCTTCTTTCCTTTTAGGCACTTCTGGCAGAAAATTTTCTTTCCAGAGATGCAATAATACACGAGAATGGCAAAATATTACCAGACTATGATGAAAGCAAGTACCATATATTTTTTACTGATGTATATTCTGATAAAATGCCTAAACAGAGGGAGCTAAGAATCAAAAAGAAATTATATGAGTTTTTTACTGCACCAATTACAAAATTCTGGTCAAATTCGGTAAGTGCAGTTTTGATTAGATTAACAACCAAACGTCAATCAATACAATCGTTTTAAAACAAATGGCAGCGTGAAGCACTTCGCCATCTAACTGGGACTTAAATTAAAATAGCATGCAACTGATATGCAGCAATTTAACGATCTAAATAATAATTGGTGACATTGCTAAGTAATATTGTACAATAACTTTGAGATATCATTCATAATTTTTCTCATCTCAATAAAAACAGTGTCTTGTATCTTTATTGACAGCCAAGATAAAAATACATATAGTGGAATTTATGACAAAGTTTGTCATAACATCTGTATGTATTAAATTTAAACATTTATTTATTTTTTCATTTTAGCTTGCATATCTAGTATTTCTCTTCCTATTCAGCTATACCGTACTGGTAAAGATGAACGACATGCCGTCCTGGCAGGAATGGATGTCAATAGCTTTTATATGTTCTCTTGGCTGTGAAAAAATCAGGGAATTATTCTCATCTGAACCAGTCGGAATTACCCAGAAACTGGCGGTTTGGAGTTGGAACATGTGGAATCCTTGTGATATGGGTGCTGTCGTTTTTTTTCTCATAGGCGTTATATTAAGGTAATTTCGTTTATCTTAGAAATAAACCTGTGAGTTTGTTTAGAAGCCCAAGATTACGTTTTTACCATATATCTATACTTCAAGAAATATATTGCTACAATCGCTTTTTCTTCAGCGATTACTATTGAATAATAAAGTTAGATGCGGTGGCAGCCCGAACATATATTTAATAATCTAAAAATATACCTACAGAATCTAAACGTACTCCTGTCCGGTTATAAATGTAACCCCCCATTAACTTTTTTATTTGCCCTCGTATAAAAAAATGTTAAATACAAAAGTTGTAAGGATTTTCATACAGTTTTCTGCGGTGTTACTAGAAAAACAATTGAACATCGTAATTTTACTGTACAGATTAAATTAATGTTTTTTTTTAATGGGACACCCTGTATATTCTTCGGTATATCGATAGAGCTCTTTAAGGCGAATTCAGTAATACAAGGTTTGTTGAGTCTAGCTATAATAGTTACCACGTAAATTGCAAGAATGTCGGGTATCTGATTATTACTGAACCCCTCTCCTAAATTATTTATTTGGTGAGCAAGAAAAAAATTCTTCCTTCAGAAGCTTTTCTGATATTCATTTGTTTTTCTAGTAACACCGCAGAAAAGTTTCTGAAGGAACCTACAACTTTTGTATAAATTTTTTTCTAGCTCACCAAATAAAGAATTTAAGAGAGGGGTTCAGTAATAATCAGATACCCGACATTTTTGCAATTTACGTGGTAACTATTATTGCTAGACCCAACAAACCTTATATTACTGAACTCGTTTTAAAGAGCTCTACCGATATCCGGAAGAATATACAGGGTGTCCCATTTAAAAAAACATTAATTTAATTTGCACAGTAGAATTTCGATCTTCAATTGTTTTTCTAGTAACACCGCAGAAAACTATATGAAGATCCTTACAACTTTTGTACTTAACATTTTTTTATACGAGCGAAAATAAAAAAGTTAAAAGAGGGTTACATTTATAACCGGACACCCTGTACATTATACAAAATATAAAAGACGTGAAAACAAGCAAAGTAGGGAACTTTGTTTTTCTGCTTTGAAAAATTTATTATAATAAATACGGTCTCCGGAAAAATTTTCAAAAGTTACTCATGAGGTTGCATTAATGTTAATTTTTTAAATTTGAATAATAGGGGTGGTTCAAGCAATGTATACCTATATTAAAATTGTCAGGCAGTTAATCAAAACACGCTGCATGCAAGTATATTTTGGTTCAGATACTAATCTGTCCAGACGGTTATATACAGGGTGGCTCGAATTCGTGTCTATGTATGGGGAACTCGAAAACCGTAAGAGATATAGTGTCGGTCAAATTAAGGCAAAATTGCGCATTTAGATGCCTAACAATAAGCCGTTTAGAAAGTTTTAAAATTCCGAATATTTCCGGAGATATCCGGAAAAAAACCGAAATTTTAAAAAATCGTTTTATTTTTTTCCTGGGCTTATTTAAAAACGGATTTCAAATTGAATTTCACTTTTGCTTTGCCACTTTTTCCGCTCTATCCAATGATGGTATCCAGTTTGAAAACCGACGTTTCGTCTTCTGTTTTTTTTAAGCAACTTTATTCTTAATATATATTACAATTGCAGTAAATTACAATTTCCCTAATCAGTGCTTGGTAGCTCTGGCCTCGGGAACAACTAAATACCATAAAATATGACATGACAATGTTTGGATGTGCTATAATTCTATTAAAATTACCTACTCAATACTCGGATAGACTTTAACATTTCTTAAAAATATATTATAATTCTTTAAATTCCTAATATTTTCAGGTAAACTGTCGTAAGCTTTTGACGCCTGTATAACCGGATTATGCAATCCTATATTGGTTCGGTGATCTGGTTTCGTAATTATGTATATTATTGGGCATTAAGATCCTTATATTACATCTTTGGCTATTATTTAAAATGTTATACATTATTTTTATTTGTTCTAGAGTTAGTAGTGTATTTAAGGTTGGAAGTTTTAGCTCTCCATATAATATTTCTGAATTTGTTAACCTATGATAATTAAATAGCACTTTTAAAACTTTATTATGGAGTATTTGCCCATAGTTAAAACTGGTTTTGCCACATGTTCCCCATATTGGTAACAAATACCTAAAGTGTGACAAAAAAAAATAGGCACTGTAGACACTGAGTTTAGTTTTATTAGAATTATAATTTCTGCATTTGTATATCATAGGTGTTATTGATAAAATCTTTTTAGATATCTGCTCTACATGTGACGACCAGCTTAAATTGTTGTCAATTTTTAATCCTAAATATTTTATTTCCTGTACTTTCTCTAAGCTTATATTGTTTATTTTGATATCTAACTGTTCTATATTTTTATTTCTTTGTTTAAAAATCATAAATTTCCTATTTTCTATGGTAATTTTTAAATTGTTATAATGCAGCCAATTTAAATATCGTGTAAGATCTTCATTTGCAGTGTGTTTCAGTGGTTCTTCTTCCTCACCTGTATATATCACCTGTATCGTCAGCAAAAGTCAAATAACGAGCCTTGTGGTTTGCACATCTTAGATTTAATACATAAGAGAATATAGAACTGGCCCCAGAACAGAACCCTACGGCACGCCGCCGTATTCGCTTACAGCAGTTGCACTATCTATACTACATACTACAGTACTAACATACTGTTTCCTATTCATTAAATAAGTTTTGATTAGGTTGTAAAAAATTCCCTTAAATCCCATGTTTTGAAGTTTTTTTTTAACAGTATATCAATGCTAACAACATCAAACGCTTTTCTAAGATCTACAAATACAACTACAGCTAATTGTTTCTTATCAAGCGCCCGAGATATATAGTTTACCAGATCCATTAATGCACTAAGCTTATTGCTTTTTTTAACGAAACCATACTGAAACTGATCTGTAAAATTATATTTATTTATGAAGGATAATATCCTCTTTTTTAAATTTTTTTCAATCAAGGGATCGTCATCAACTTTCTTTTTTTAAATACGAACTTTAATTTTTTTATCGTTTTTCAGGTAGTGGCTTTATTAATATGATTTATGTTTTTATTTTTTTTATTTTTATTATTATTTTTTTAATTATAAATTTTTATATTCTATAAAAATATTTTGTTTTGTTTTTTGTATTAAGTGGAAAATTGGTGCGAATTAAAAAAAAATAGTAAAATTATTTCTTACGAGAATATGGCCATGAACTATTACTCAAACAAGTTGCTTACTGGAAAGATAAAATATTCTCAAATTTTAACCAATTAAAAAAATTATTTAATAGAGAACATCAACAATTTATAATCATACTACGTGATACTATAGGTAATTTGATAGAAAAACACCTATTGGAATTTTGTATGATTATAAATTGTTGATGTACTCTATTAAATAAGTTTTTTAATTGGTTAAAAGTTGGAAATATCTTTTCTTTGCATTAAGCAACTTGTTTGAGTAATAGTTCATGGCCATATTCTCGTTAAAATTAATTTTACTATTTTTTATTTTTAATACGCTCCAATTTTCCACTTAATACAAAAAACAAAATAAAATATTTTTATAGAATATAAAAATTAGAAAAGTACCTACCTGAAGTTATTGAAAATTACGCCAAAGCAAAATATATAATTAAAAAAATAATAATAATAATAATATAAAATAAAATAGAGACACCTAATCATATTAATAACGCCAATACCAACTGGAAAACGACAAAAAAAAATTAAGTTCGTATTAAAAAAAAGAAAGTTGATGATGATCACTTGAAGACGAAACGTCGGATTTCAAAGTGGATACCATCATTGGATAGAGCGGAAAAAGTGGCAATGGAAAAAAGTGTAATTCAGTTTGAAATCCGTTTTTAAATAAGCCCGGGAAAAAAATAAAACGATTTTTCAAAATTTCGGATTTTTCAGAATATTTCCGTAAATGCTCGGAATTTTAATGCTTTCTAAACGGCATATTGTTAGGCACCTAAATGCACAAATTTGCCTTAATTTGACCGACACTGTATCTCTTACGGTTTTCAAGTTCCCCATACATAGACACGAATTCGAGCCACCCTGTACAGCGGACTCTTTATTTTCATTTATCTAAAAGTTTTGGAATCTTATTTGAACATTAATGTTGCGAGCATAGCATAACCGTTAAAGATCTAATTACTACTAGGTACTTATTTCTTCTTTAGGTTTCACAAAGATACCTTTACTGATGGAAGAGTTATCTACTGTGTTAACAGTATATACTGGTATTTAAGAATACTCAATATTTTAAGCGTCAACAAATATTTAGGTAAGTTTCTTATATCAAATATACTTAAAAGGAAATATGAATTAATTAATGTTCTTCAATATATTATTAATGTATTATATCTTATTTAGGTCCACTTGTAACCATGATGGGTAAAATGGTCAAAAATATGATTTATTTCGTAGTCTTGTTACTAATAGTCTTGATGAGTTTTGGAGTTTGTCGACAAGCGATTTTAAATCCAGATGCAGCACCAGATTGGAAAATTGCTAGAGACGTAAGCTGTTATATGTTTTTTCCCTAAACTTAACTATACTCTTCGCTTTACAAATTTAAGTTTAAGATTCCTCATCTAATTACATCTAATTATAATCGCTAATTAGCGGTTTGTAATTACAAAACTAATATAGAATTATATATTTAGTTTATCATAATGAATAAAGTAGGCAATACATATAATTTCCAGAATTCGACCAGACTGAAATGCTCCTTGCAAATTAAATGAGAGCAAATAGCATACCAAATTAAATTATAATTTTTGTTAAAAGCAAGCTTATGATTTTAGACATATATTTAATATCTCCTGCTTTATATATACCGTAACATTGCGCATATGTATTTGGCACTCCTTTTCTTCTAAAGTCAGTTTTCCCTTGCGATTTTGAATGCCAAATGCATTCAAAATATAAACTGCATTAAAAAAATTTAGATCTCAGTCTAATGTAGTCTTGAATTATTCAGTATTCTAATAAATAAATTCAAAATATCTTCCCGATTCGACCTGCAATCACTAAAACATCCAGAATTTAACTAGACAGTTTTAAGATTGTGTCTTAACTTTATCGTCTCATTCATTTTTATGTCTACTAATATCGATATAGAAATTCATACACTCCTAAAATTTTAATCGAATTAGCATAAAACGAAAAGAAAATTTGATAATATATTGTGCTAATCAATGACACGTTTTTTAAGTAAATCAATCAAAGCCGTTCATATTTTTTTATATTTAGGTGTTTATGGAGCCATACTTTATGCTTTACGGAGAGGTATACGCAGACAAAATTGATCCCGAATGCGGTGGAGAACACGAAGATGAATGTGTCCCTGGAAGATGGATATCACCAGCCATAATGTCCGTATACCTCTTAGTGGCTAATATTTTGTTAATCAACCTGCTAATTGCGGTATTCAACAATATTTTCAATGAGGTAAGTTTGTTCAAGTTTATACTTCACAAAAGCTCTAAACTAAATAAATTAATCAACATAATTATTATGTTTATTGAAAATATTTTGACAATAAATATCTAGTTGTTTATAATTTTTTCTCGAAATGTTTACTAAGTCATTGATAGCTTTTTGAGAAGACAGAATTATACGTTATTTTTCTCCAGCTCAAATCAAATATGCTTTATTGTTTAAACATTACATATATCATTAACAAAGCGGTCCTAAGTCTAATACTTAATATAGTTAGACAGAGAAAAAAAACACTCAATGGAAATATAAAACTTACGCATAATATAAGACATAAATAAACACAAAATCAAACTTACACAGATTATATAAAAAAAAATAAATGTAAAAGCAAGCATAAGTTAAATTTGATAAACATACAAGAATACAAGTAAGATAAAAAAAAATGTTTACAATACAAAATGATCCCACTATGTTCCCATGCCACCTAGAAAGAGTCTGCAAAGTACTCATTTAGAGAGTAGTATGCCTTTTCAATGAGAACCTTCTTTACCCTTATTTTAAATTCAGAAAATGGTGATTAAATATATGAATACCCTCGTAAAATATAGACTTCCTTGTCAAGCTGGAAGATGGGTGGGGAAGTCTAAGTATATTTTGATTCCTGCTTGGGTACCTACGATTATTCACCAAAAATCTATCTTGCTTTTTAAGGATAAAACAAGCAGTCTCATGAATATATAGGCAAGGAAGAGTCATTGTTTTCCCACGAAGAAATAGAGAGCGACATGAATCAAGAGGTCTAGCCTTACAAATATACCGGGTAGCCCTTTTTGAATAATTAGCAGCATTTGTATTAGGTAACTGGTTGCATTTCCCCAGAAAAGTATTCCGTAACGAAGATGCGATTCCAAGAGAGCAAAATACACCATCCTGCCAATATCTGACCCAAGTTCCTGAACAGCCACCCTGATTGCAAAACTGGCAGAAGATATTTTATTGGCTAGGATCTTGATATGAGTATCGAACCTGAGATTATTATCTATGATAATGCCAAGGAATTTGCTTTTAGATGTACATACAATCGGAGAGATACTCATTGATATATGCATTAAATTGCCCTTGAAGGATATGTGTTTTGATTTTCTGGGATTTAAATGCAACTGGTTGGAATCGCACCATAATTTCACTCTCCCAAGATCCTGCAATATGGTTCTATGAAGTAATATAGGATCCTGACTATGCCACAAAATGGATATATCATCTGCAATGATGGTGAATCGACCACTAATCCGAAGCCCTGCAAGATCACCAAGACTGAGCCCTGCAGAAGCTCTACCCTCATTCATCTGAGTGTATAATTGCTGCAGTAGATAATACACAGCATCATTAGTACTGACTTTGTCACAGAAACCAAATTGATGTTTGCTTATAATCCGGTTTGAATAAATAAAGGAAAGCATACGTGTCTTTACCAGCTTTTCAATGACTTTGATAAAGTGGATAGGAGAGATTTGCCTGAAGTTGGATGGATCATCCAAACTTCCCTCCTTATAGATTTTGACAAAGTCATTTCAAAGGTTGACAATCTGCAAGAGCTTTTTACTGTATTTGCTAACCATTTTTATTTTTAGTTTCTTTAATTCTTGATAACGATAGCAGACTTGCCTATCGAAACGTAGACGTAGGTAATTCATTAGGGTCACTAAACTAGCACTTGTGCAGTTTACATCCTGGAGCCAGAGCCGAAGAGGCTCTATACCAATTCAAAATAAGCGTAATCATTTGTGGAGCCAAAGGCAATCAATTTCAAGATAAAAATGAATCCTCCACAACAATATAGCAGACATACATACATAACATATTTACTTTGGATTCTTCCTGCACGACATTCAAAACCCTACAAAAAACGGCCGTATGATCAGATAAAGCAGCAACTTTTTATTTGTGGATTCACACCGACATTCTTATCCATAGTATTGATTCTTTCTCGCTTTTTAAAGAAGTTATAAACTTTCCCATAATTAGTTAAGGTCCTATATGTATAAAATGTAACATGAGTAATCAATTTTGCGTTGTCGTCAATGTATAGAACCTTAGTGTATAGCTCATTTAAAATTTAATTTAATTAAGTTCTTCTTGTTCTTCTAGTACTGTCTGCTAACGCAGGTTGGATATAATAATGGCAATTCTAATCTCCAAATAGCATCCGTGTTCTAAAGCTTTAGATTGATCTTTCTGCTGCGTAGAACTTTTTGATCTTTCCGAATTGCTATTTCTATGCGTGGCCTGATTTCCGTTTACTGCTCCAACGTTTAAGTCAACTAACTTCCCAAGTATGTTTTTCAACTCTTTCTAGAAGTGTGCCATCTATTATAAGCTTTGCTTGTACATTTTCCTTTTTTGTTGTTATCATGAATTTGGTCTTTTTGTGGCTTTACATGCATCATTTAACTCTGCATAAAGCGTTTCTAGGTCTTTGAGATTGGCTGCTTTGACTATCGTGTCATCTGCGAAACGGAAATGATTTGCTAAATGCCGCCCATCCTAGTATCATTCTTCTTTCAATCTCTATCTCCTTGTTACTCTTTCCTATCTCCTCATGATCCTTTCCCTTCCGTGGGCCTCGCGGAAAACTGCTTCGCTGTATATATTAATAGAGGAGAAAGAACACAGCCCTCGCGAACTCCATTTCATCTGAAAGTTGGTCTTTAACTCCAACTTTTGCTGTCTGCATCCAGTATAATTGTGCTGTTATCCTGATGTCTCGGCTGGCGATGCTATAATGTTGAACTTCATCAAAAGCTTCTTCGAAATTAATGAAACACATATACAGGTTCTGATTCATCTCCATACATTTCTGTGCAAGCACATTCACAGTAAATAAGGCTTCTCTGGTGTCCATACCTCTTCTAAATCTCACTTGGTTGTCACTAATTTCCAAGTCTATTTTAGCAAATGTTCTATTATAGATGACTCTTAAGAGTAAGTGTGCGACTCATCAGGGCAATAGTTCGATGGTCGGAACATTCTTTGGCATTTGGCTTTTTATATAACATGATAAATAATGTAGACCTCAGTCAGTCCTTCGGTATAGCTCCGGTTCTATAAATAATGTTAAATAAGTTTACCAAAATCTGCCTGGTATCATTGTCAATTAGTTTAAGAAATTCGACTGGCAAGTCGCCATGACCACTCGGCTTGCCTCCTTTTGGCCGGTTGGATTTCCTCCCGTAATCTCGGAGGTCCTGTGCCATCAGTGAAATTGGGCAGCAAGTGCAAGCGGTTGTCATGGAAAAGTTCTGCGATATTCTGGTTGTTATTAAACAAGGCTGTTTTTGTTTTTTTCTATTCCAGTCATTTCTTTAATATTTTCCGCTCATAGTTTATAATTTCTTCACACTGCCCACGGATCTAGTTCTCTTTTGCGACCCTGATGTCCGTTTTTATCTTGGAATCTAACTTTATATTTAGAGGAACTACTTTTGTTCTGGCGTCTTTGGTCCATCAACCCTAGAATACTGTCTGTCTTCCAATATTGTTTTGGTCTAGTGTTTCTCCCTTGATATTCTTCGGCTACTAGCACCATTGCACTTTTAATTTCAGTCCATGTTTCATCGACGTTTGCTACATTTTGTCAGCTTGAAATGTTTTTAGGTTGTTATTTATCCTTAGCTATGGGCCTCAAAGAGTATTTGGATTATTTAATTTTTGCATGTCGAGCATAGGCATATTGCAAGCTTCTCTGATTTTTTATATTGGATGCTAAAGTATTATGATCAGAATAATTGACATTGGCGCCTAGATAAGTTTTGACCGATCTGACACTGTTTTTGTACATTTCATTAACCAAAACAGAGTCTATCTGGTTTTGTACAATGTTGTCTGGTTTATCGGCGCGGCGGGCGATATCCATGTCCAAAGTCTACCCTTCGGTTATTTGAAGAATGCATTGGTAATGACAAAATTTTCGTTTTGGAAAAATTCTATCAGCTTATCCCTGCGTTCGTTCCTCACACCTAGTCTAAACTTTCCAACACAACTTTGGCATTAAAATCTCCCATGCAGATCTTGATTGATCTCATGTTTTTTTGTGAATTTTAATGCGGTTCCCAAATCTTTGTAAAAATTCTCTATTTCGTCGTCACTTTTACCTGCTCTTGGAGCATGGACCTGCACTATGCTCAGAGGAACTGATCTGGCGACGAGTTTGAGCAACATTACTCGATCTAATACTGGCAAGAAACGGAAGAAAATTAATTCATGTAATACAACCCTTTTTGCATACAAATTTCCTGGGAGGCCAGGATTTACAGCCGTCCGTTAACAATTTTCGGAGTTTTTTTTTTAAACCAAGGTGGTTCCGTCTCCTGGCAACTTCACAAAGTCCGTTGCACATATACAGTATATCTCACTAACTTGGAACCATATGGGAACCTTCTTTATTATTGATTTTACGAAAAAAAGTTGCTCTTTATAAAAAGTTCTGCTTTCGGAGAAAATAATATTAGACTATTAAAACTTCATAATGTATGAAAATGTACAGGATGTCCGAAAATACTGTTCGAATAATTTTAGAATTGATTCTACTTAAGAAAACATGAACATTTTTTCATATAAACATGGGTCCGAAAATGCATAGTTTCCAAGATACAGGGTGTCAAACTTTTTATAAAAAATCAATTTTTTGTTAATATCTTATATATGCTTTTACTGATTTCGTTGAAATTTGGTTTCATTTTTTTCTCGAAAACGAAACAAGATACGAAAACAATTAAAGAAACAAAAATATTGTATTTTTAGTTGCTTAATACGAAAAAAATATAAAATGCTTAAAAGAGTCAGTGGCGCACATTTCTTTGTCAATAATATTCGGTATGATGCCCCCCGGGACGCCACTGGACTTTATATTTTTAATCTAATTAAGGCTGAATGAGCCTCTTATTACTGCAGATAACAAATTTCAACAAAATCAGTAAAATCATATTTAAGGTATTAACAAAAAACTGTTTTTTATAAAAAGTTTGACACCCTGTATCTTGGAAACTATGCACCCATATTCATATAAAAAAAATCATGTTTTCTTATGTAGAATCACTCCTAAAATTATTCGAACGGTATTCCCAGACACCCTGTACATTTTCCTACTTTATGACCACTCTGTATATGCTAATTCAAGTTTTAATAGTCTAATATTATTTTCTCAGAAGCAGAACTTTTTATAAAGAGCAACTTTTTTTCTTAAAATCAACAATAAAGAAGTTTCCCATATGGTTCCAAGTTAGTGAGACATACTGTATAACCATGTTGTTACTAGCAATCTTTATTATACTTTTTTACTGAGTAGTTTCATAAATATTGTTAGTTTATCAGCTTCATTTTGTTAGCTTATATATAAATAAGTATCCACTTTTCTTTGTAGCGTCTGTAATTTTTCCCTCAAATGTTTGCTTTCACTTCTACATCTTGGTAACTCTCGTGCTTTAAATCGTATAGAGGGGGGTGTCCCCTGACCTATTTTGTTAATTGTTTTTTATCTTCTAGCGAGAAATAGTTCTGACTAGCCAATTTTGAATTAAAAAATGAGACTAACGCCCGACCTGTACCAACAAGTACAACTGATTTCCAGCGATTCGTCGGCGACATACTACATTTCTTGAAGAGCCGACATTATACTTTAACATTAAAATTAAATTGACCGAGATATGTCACATAAATGATTAGGAAATTTATCGAGAAAAATATATGATATGTATTAAACAGATTTCCTTATATTTTCATCAAAACTTGTACGAAAATGTTCAACAAACAAAGATTCACCTTGGATTATTAAGGGTTAATAAATTTATAAAATATCAACTGATCCAAGCATACTCATGAAATAATGTTTGCGCAAATATCAAGTATTTAATTTTTTACACATATAGACTTTATAATAATAAATATAACTTAACACATCTGTAGCGCATTAATAGTTGTTCGCCAACTGTATACTACTTTTCATAACCATAAGAAATTTTTTGTAATAAATGATGTTCGTTTTGAGTTCCACTGGAACCGTTTCTGCCTGTTCCCAAGTTAGTATCTGTTGGGTTTATCGAGGACTTATTTGGTTCACGAAGTATTGGTTCCCTCAGAGTGGTTCAGTACAGCAAGTGGACAAACACCTGCTGCTTGACAAGCAAGATGTTTTCTTCAACCAATCGTGAGATGTAATTAGAAATAAACTAGTCTTAGACCAATGTATATCGTTAATCAAATAAAATGCAAGGAAATATCATGTGAACATCAGTGACAATGTTAAACATATGATGAAGCAATCTACAAATTAAAAATTTACTGGTAAAACAGATACAATCAGAAACTCAAATTACTATGTTGAGTTGAGCAGACAATGAGCAAAAAAAATCAGCACTCGCCCGTCAATGTCTCAACACAAGATAATCATCCCGTATTCAAAATTCAAGACGTTGGACAAAATTATGTTTGCTGATGTTTTATTGGCTAATTTATAACATTTGATGAACACTAGGAACCACGTAGCGCAAAGTCATAAAAATACTCCATATTAAATATAGTAAGCTATAGTAAAATAAACTTACGAATTGTAGGTACAAAATAGCGTGCTAGCGCTCCTAAAATCGCTAACCACACGAAATAAACCCATTCGTGAATAGATGTCACTGGCGATCTAAATACTAAATATCGAGAATAATTTGCAATTGAATGTAAAAATTTAGTGTAGCGGAATAAGCATACACATATATAGAACATATTTACATCTTATCACATCAGTATCTTTATTTCTTATAGGTCAATTCCATAGCGCACCAAGTATGGATGTTTCAAAGATTCACAGTAGTAATGGAATATGAACAAAAACCGCTTTTACCGCCTCCATTCATTGTGTTCTGTCACATATTTCTCTTGATAAAGTATATTCGTAGAAAAGTTGAAGGCAAAGAAGAAAGCTATGACAACGGTCTGAAGTTGTTTCTTGATAGAGATGAGATGGAACGGTGGGTATTATCTAAATATAGAAACTAGGTTGTTTTGTATTGAATTAATTTTTTAGGTATATGCAAATATTTAATTAATTAATTAAAGATATTTTAATGAGTTTTTTATATGATATGGTGAGAGTTTGTTTTAAATGACAACTAAAAATGATACGAATATACATGTTTATTCAATTCAATTCAAATTCTTCGACGAGCGCATTAGGAAATGAAACCATTTTCGTAAGTAGGATGGTACTAGAAAATATTCAGGGTACCATTTAAATTACAGGTGTTACATTTTTCCATATGTCAAAACTGGAACGTATATGCATGTTATACAGCATATCTAACATGCATAATATCACTTATTAATCAATTTTAGTTCGATCCGATAGGGCAAGCTGTTGCCTCCTGATGATGCTAACATGGTTAGGGAAACGCGCATCGAGTGCAATAATTCTGTTTCGGTATTGTGGATCAAACTCCCTTTTAGTTATGAATACTTAAGGCGTTACTTGCTTTTAGTTCAACTATTTAGAAAGTAGAATAATACATGTTTATGTTGGTATCACAAGATCAAAGATATATAATAAGCATACATTTAACATATAAAAATCTGTTAACAATAATGTATATGTTTAGGCTTTACGATTTTGAAGAGGATTGCGTAGAAGGATACTTCGCTGAGCAAGAAAATAAATTACAACAATCGACTGAAGAAAGAATCAAAGTTACCACAGAAAGAATTGAATATTTAACACAGGTACAACCAATAATGAATATGCTGTTGTTGATTTGGTTATATTATAACTAGCCTATAGTTTAAATTTATTTAAACCTTATTACTTACAAATTTCCATTGGTTTGTAGAAAGTTGAGGATATCCACACAAAAGAGAATATGCAAACGACGGTACTCCAGAATCTCGAGGTGCGCTGCAGAAAATTCACAGAGCAACTTACTGATATGACCCACGAGTTTGAAGTCCTAAAACAAGTTGTCCACAGGCAACAGCCATGTACTTTAGTTACACCACAAGCGACCCTTGTAGGTAAGTAAGTAAGTAAAAGAATATAGTGTCCCTATGATAATGTTTAGTGAGCGCAAAAATTTATTATTGTCTCCTTTTTAGAAGAAGTTTTCATATTTTCACGAGGTGTTTTGGCTACGATAACAAGTGTTCCGCAAGGCTCGTCCTTGGGTCCTTGTTGTTTTTACTTTATGTCAACGACCTACTTATGATCAATATAAGCGGATCTTTCGCCATGTTCACTGATGACACCTCGATTCTATAAGTATAAACTAAATGAATTTTTTGCATTTGGCACATTACCCGAGAATACTAAACTGTTGAGAAGCGACAGCCGGCGGCGGCGTCTTTGATCTTCCTTTGATCTCGATGGGCCTGTTTTCGATGACATTGAATGGCTCTCGTTTGACATTAAAGCAGCATAATCCGAGAAGACAACGTTTTTGTCTTCTCGGATAATATCTTGTAGTACGGGAACAAGGGGAAGTAAATTATCTCATGAACCAGTAAATAAATCAAACTTATTTATTTAAAGAGCTTATTATTTATAGGTATGTTGGGGTTTACTTATAATAAGATATATCTATGTATAGATTTATAATATGTATAGGATACATCATACATTAGGGATAGGATAGAAAAATAAACCAACGATACTCACAGAGCCGTTCCTGACGGGGCTGCAGCATGTGCATTTAAAGATCCTTTACAGGCATAGCCGACTATATCAAAATCGGCCTCTCCTATTGGTCGATCCATCTCGTATTACAATATGTCTTCGTGATGCAATCAATTTCTCGCAAGAGCTCTCATGGTGTAGAGGTTTAGATCGTTGGGTCTCACCTGGAAAACACGGGTTCGAACCCCGTTGTTTTTTTTTATTTTTTTTTAAAGATTATGTATCTAAACAGCTTTTTTCTTGATTTTGGGTATGTCTTGGGTTAGATTGGGTTAGCACCTGGTTAATTTCCTTTTGCTAAGCCCCCGTAGCGAGCGAAGCGAGCGCAGGGCCATGCGGATCGACCAATAGGAGAGGCCGATTTTGATATAGTCGGCTACGCCTGTAAAGGATCTTAAAATGCGCAGCATGTGCACTCGCACGGGGCGGCGGATATTAGGGGGCGGCATTTTATTTGCAACAAAGTTTCTAAACCAGCTATTATTAAAAAATATGAAACAATAAAACACAGTAGCATTTCAGGTTTAATGAAATACAATTAAACTCTGGTTTACAAAAAGAATATTAAATATAAACCGAAGAACTACGTCTTTGCCATATTTTCCTCATTCATTAAATTTAGTGGTAAATTGTTTCATTTTTCGACATTGTTCAAAAAGTATATGTATTTTTGCAGCATCAGCTGTAAGGTGGGGGGTTTTGAGACTTAATATACCTATATTAACTTTGAAATCGTCAATCGACACTCAATGGGAAAGTAGAATAAATGTAGGTAATTTAACCTTTAATTTCAAATTTCAAACAAGTTTGCAACAGTCTTAATGAAATAGTCGATAACTATAAAAGAGACATAAAAACGAGAAATATGGCACAAACATTAGCGGAGAAATTTATTTCATTTAAATTTATCAGTTCATTGATAATTGATGGGCATGATCTTCTGTCAAAAGTTAACGTCTCAAAATCCTAAAATTAATCTTTGCGAATGTGTAACTGTTTCAAAAAATTTGATTAACTATCTTGATGAAAAAAGGACTAATGAAAGTTTTGATCTATTTATTAAAGAAGCTGAATCACTAGCTGCAGAAATTAACATACTGCCCGAATCCCCTCTTGTTCGTCAGCGAAAAGTCATTTCTCGTACGAGTCAAATGACGAGTTCGCTGTTGATCAAAAACGAAATTTTAGAGTAAATTTTTATTTTAGTATATTAGATACAACAAAAATTTACTAAAAGAAAGGATTTCTTTACTAGAGGAATGTAACAATTTATCTAAATGCTTATACGAGTTTCACAAAATGGACCTGATTTTTTGCGAAAATCATGTATAGATCTAGATTCATCTTTACAACAAGGGCAGGGTAACTTTCCCTAACCAGATATCGACGGAAATGAACTGTGTAACGAAATTTTATCTTTTAACGCCATTATTATCACTTAAAGAGTCCAAACCTTACTTTATATTAAGTTATATTATCGACAATGATCTTACCTCCTGTTTTCCTAATTTAGCTGTAGCCTTAAGAATATTTCTTACATTACCGGCGACAGTGGCCTCTGGGGAAAAAAGTTTTAGCAAATTACAACTTATTAAACATTTTTTAAGGTCTACTATGTCCCAAGAAAGATTGACGAGCCTTGCCACTATTTCAATTGAACAAGATATGCGCCAATGCTTAGACCTACCAAATATAATACCTAATTTTACAGCTAAGAAATTTCGAAGAGTTTTAGTTTAGTCCAACGGTATTTTAATGCATTTTAAGCTCTTATAACTCGACGTATTAGGCTAAATTTTTTATTTTTAAGGCGACTTTTTTGTACCCACACCATGCGTTGGCGTTTTTATTTAAATACTTAATAAATATTGTCCAAGTAAGCTGAGATTTCCTTCAACCTAAACCATGCAGTATGTGCAAAAATATATTCTAATTTAATAATAATCTTAAGTCTCTTCTTCTCCTTTTTAATTTAAAAATAATTTCATTTCAACCAGGAGGGGGGGGGGGGGGGGGGGGCGAGTTTCTCCTTTTTGCACGGGGCGGCGGAAGATCTAGGAACGGCGCTGTACACTCAGTAGGAGAAAATATATATTTCCGTAACAGTATTTTCTTTAAATAATATACATATTTTTTTCTAATTATTTTTTACATATTTTTAAAACACAGGTAAACATAAAACAAGGTATTATTTATAAATGCGATAAATTTTTTTTAAATATTTTGTCATTTTTTTATGTTTGTAAATCTCTATTAGAATATTTTAGTGTACAGAAAATTTTTAACCGAATAAAAAACTTCAAAATAAAGAATTTGGGAAATTCAGAGCAAGGATGTAATAATTCCAACTTTTGCATTAGGCTTAATAATTGATGGGAAATTCCCTCTCCTAGAGAAATATCTTCAAACTTTGAAGTAAATATTTTTTCCAATTACAAATTGATAAATAAAATTAACAAATTGTTCTGGTGGAGATTTTAGCGCGCCATAAATATCAGTTCCCGTTGTGAAAGCTCTTAAATGGATTAATAAGTTTTTACATTCCTTTGCAAATGATTCACGTATCTCGCAGCTATGTACAGGGTCATCCAACGAGGAATAGACAAGGCAATTTTTTGACTTTCCCGGTACGTTTATAAAAAAAACTGAAATAGCCATCTTATGTAATTTTCTCCCGCGAATTCGGATATGTTCAGCAAAAAATTGAACGAACATCAAATAAAAGTGCTAGGGGTCACTTTGATATTTTTTAAATGGAACACGCTGTGTATTACTACATTTTTGGACTCACTAGAAAAATCTAAACACATTTTGTGTATAATATCCTATACCTATCTTTAGCAAATATTGACAGTTGAAAGTCGGGTATTTTGACACTTTGATAGGCTCTAAAATCTAAACCGTACAAGATCAAAGAAAACGGTTTGCACATTCCTATCTTAAGTTTTCATAAACTATCGAATGACAATATCTTCGAATTTAACCTGCGGATAAAAATAACCGGAACATTTAAACCTCCGATTAAATTCAAAGTTAGTATCATTCGATAGCTTATGAAAACCCAAGACAGGAATGTGCAAACCGTTTTCTTTGATCTCGTGCGGTTTAGATTTTAAAGCCTGTCAAAGTGTCAAAATGCCCGACTTTCAACTGTCAATATTTGGTAAACAGTTAAAAATAGGTATAGGATATTATACACAAAATGTGTTTAGATTTTGCTAGAGAGTCCAAAAATGTAGTAATATACAGGGTGTTCTATTTAAAAAAAAAATAGCAAAGTGACCCCTAGCACTTTTATTTGATGTTCAATTGTTTTTTGCTGAACATATACGAATGCGCGGGAGAAAATTACATAAGATGGCTATTTCAGTGTTTTTATAAAAGTACAGGGAAAGTAAAAAAATCGCCTTGTCTAGTCCTCGTTGGATAACTCTGTGCATTAAGTATCTTTTTAATTAGATAAACGCAAACATAGCTGAAAGCATTTTGAGTTGTTAGGTTTTCATTTCTGTAGCTATAGTTTGGTAGAGTTATCGTATTAGTTAACTGATGTTCTTCATTGACAATATTTTCAGCTACATGTGCGGTATCAAAATTATTTAACAGTTGATCACAATCTTCTTGGCAGTTCATTTGGTCGGTATGGAAGCAACTTTGCCAAAATAGCTGTCGGAAGGCGGTCTGAAACTGTATAAGGATGGGATTAACATTGTTACCGTTGCCGGGCACTTCCAAAAAAATTTTCGATGCAATCTGTATTTATACGTCTTGTTTTTAAGTATTTAAAATTTGCTTTTGAAAGTTTTTCCCACAATTTGATAAGCCCATGCATTGTTGCAGCCCAACATTTTGGAAATCTTACTCTGTTGGTTATGTCTTTGCCAATTTTGTCAAAAATTTTCATTTCAGACAAAGACAATAAAGCATATTTTAAAAATTTAATTTGATATTGAGAGCCTTCAAATACTTTTTTAAACTTATAGGATGGTCGTAAGGAGTACGAATTTAACACGTCAAATAGATTATTAAATAAATATAAAGCATCTATTGTACCCAAGGCATCTCCAGGAAGGGCACCGAAACTCATTCGTGTTGTGAATAGTTTAACTTTTCTTAACTGACGTCAGTTAGAAAAATATAATATTATTTTATTAGTTTTAAGTTAAATATTTTCATTCCAGAATAACCTAATGGTAGAAAAACATGAATTTGACAACTCAGTAACATACTAAAACTCGACTGTTACCTAAAAGGATAACTATTTATTAAATAGTTTTAAATAAAAATTTATATAAAAATAAATACTTAAAGTTCTGGATTTCTGGGAAACGAAAATAAACTAAATCCTTGCTCAGTAACAACCGAACATCCCCTATAGACACAATTGTTACCCGAACTCGACATGCCTATAATTATTATTATTATATGCCAATCGAAAAAAAACCAACAATAAAGCGAAAATACAGATCGTTAAAAAATGCACTATTAGCGACACTGCCACTTGGACTACAAAACAACTTATCTGTTGACATCAATGACATATCTCGACACTGACGGACGGTGACGGAAAAGCAGCATATTTGGCGAATGCGCATACTAGATTGAAATTATTCTGTCGCTTCCAACAGTTTAATATTCTCGGACATTACCGTTAATATTGCTTAGTAGGAAGCCGTTTCTTTTTTATAATTCTTCATGACTGAAGCCGATCGTTTGTTGTTGCTCCTCTAAATGTATGTTTTCTGCAACTGATTGCTGTTGGCTGTACTTTTAATGACCTACTTCTTCTAAAAACCATTTGATTAAGTATTAAATCGACAGCTTGATTTGATGAATTTATTCGTTTTAATTCATTGACACGTGAGTTCATGGCTTGGCTTTTGCTCAAAAGTTTCCTATCATCCATCTTCACTTGAATAATCATTAAATTCATGCGAATTTACTCAAATCTGAGTCAAAATTGAGATTGAAATTTTTTTGCTTCATGTTGGCAAGATCCAGTGGCTGACGATGATGGTACTTTTTAAACATTGTTGCTATAAAGTCAGTACGTGCGCACACATTGACCACAGTTCATCTTTGCATTATGACGTCTTCCAGTATTCTAATTGAAGCGTCAGTGTAATTTTTGGCATTATAGCCACGAGTAATAACATTACATCTATACGTTATACACCATTCTTCTTTTCTTTTCCAAATTTCATTTAAATGAAAACATAGTTTTTCATTTTCTCTTACACAATTGTCTTTTAAAAAATTGCTAAATCGAGTTTTGGCTTCAGTAAGTCTACTTGCATATAACAAATTAACTCGTCTAGTAACAATTTGTGCATTTGAACATCTCTAAAACCACCTATATGAGATTCCATACTGCACAAAACCAAAACAAAGTTGGGGACAATTCAATATCACGTTCTGCCACAACCAAATTTTTGGGTTTGATTATAGACGAAAATTTAGACTGGAGAAGGCAGGCCAGGCTTAGTAGTTTTTTTTCTGTGTATAAACGTTTTATATGCACTACTAATTGGAGGGTTTAAAATAAATTGTAAATTTACCACTGTACAGGGTGTCCCAAATTCGAGCCTCATCATTGGGATCTCGGAAACTCGAAGAGATACGAGGTCGGTTAAATGGAGGCAAAGTTATGCAATTTGTTGCTAATCAAAATGCCATCTTAAAAGTTTAAAAATTCCGAATACTTACGAAGATTTTTGGAAAAAACCGAATTTTTGCGATTTCATTTTATTTTTTTTATGACTCTATTTGAATAGATATAACAAAATAAATTTCACATTCTCATTGCTATATTTTCTGTTCTACAAGATGATGTTATCAGATTTTCAAACCGACGTTTCGTCTTTGAGCTGCCATCATCAACTTTGTTTTTT